>JAJKFJ010022184.1:0-65606 GCA_027382625.1 Tetmemena sp. SeJ-2015 | reverse complement strand
TCAATCCTTTTCAACAGTCTTTTTCATTTGTGAAGTGGTTTTTTCCGTCCCCGCAAATACTAGAAAGTAAGTTTATTTGGGTCCAAACTCTACAGAAGAATCTAGTCTCACCCTGTGGCCGAGGTGCTTTTGAGAATGACTGAAAAGCGATGTCAGAAAAGGGGGGGGCTCAGAATCAAAGTTTGGCTCCAGACAATCAGGTTCGGTTCGTTGTGAAAACGGTCAAAGTAAAAATCAAAAAGCAGCGATTTTTCAAAAAATCAGCATTTACCTTGCTTTTTTAAGTCTAATTTAAAATTTTTAAATTCCTTCAATTTAAACAAATCAAAAGCCCTTTTTTTGGGGCCAGTTTCTTTAAATAATTCCCCCGACGAGTCTTTGATTTTATCTTTTCTAAAACTCTAAATTTTTAAAAAAGTCATGTTCTTTCATTGTCTAAAAAGTGTCAAAGTTGAAATCAAAGACAAGCACTTTATAGATCACGCCCAAAACCCTTCTTTTTGGAAAATTTTAAATTTCTTGAAATATTAGCTCACTCTATTTTTCCCTAGCGAGTCTTTTTTTAGCAAAGTTTACTTTTATTTTTTACCAAACGGGGCAAAATTTTTAGCCAACTCTACTTTATTTTAGCTTGCTCACTCTAAAACTAACTATCTCACTGGATTTTCAGCTAGAGAGGTCCAGAACTATCGAGCGATTCCGGGGATAAATTAAACCCTTCGTAAATGTGAACTGTATTTAATTTTGACTATCACCCTGATTCTTACAATATTATATTTAATTAAATTCTAATCCAAATAATTATATGTTAAGAGTTAAGCTAGAAAATTGAATTTATAATTGAAAAATAAGGAGGGTGCCTTTCCTCGACAGTAAAATTTAAAAAAGAATAAAGGATAGAAAAAATATGTTTATAGGGTAATTTTCACTACTAAATCTGATTATTCCAGTGAGAGAGGAGCACTAAAACATCTAAAAGCTTGAGGTCAGATGCACCTAAATAAAATCTATACTCTAAGCTATTTTTTAACTTTTAAGAAATTTTAATTGCAATTTAAAATATAGAAACTTATTTTTAATACATAGCATGCTTCATCTTTTACAATAGCGATAAAGTAGCTGAAAATATAGATTTTATTTAAGTGCAGCTGACCTCTAACTGTTTGAATACTCTCACTGGAATTATAAAATTTAGGTGCGAAACTATTCTATAAACATATTTTTTATTACCTTTATTTTTTATAAAATTTTACTCTAGAGGAAAGTCCCCCCGCAAAAAATAAAAAAAAATAAATTATTAGTTCAATGCAAGTTTGGACGACTTGGAGACAATGATTGTTTCGGCAGTAGAGACAAACAAAAGACTCTGCAGCAATAATTGGTCCTCTGGAAAAGCTTTGGAATATTCTGAAAATGGTGAAGCAATTTCCCTTCAAGAAAATTCAGGAATTCTTCAAAACGTTGTCGGAGTTATGGCTAATCAACATTTTATATTATAAATTTTCGAATGAAGAATATAAAGGAAAAAGATTTCAAATCTATTTATCATATCACATAATCATAGCTTAATCTGAAATGTTTCATTATTCAATTAAGCTAATTTTAAATGAAAGAAGAAGGCGAAGCAGGTATTGTAATACATTAGCTCCTTCCTCTTTAGCTCTGAATTTCGAGGTGACTACAAGGACCCTAGTGACTACTTTAGAAAATAAGGATACTGCATGCAAGGTCAAGATATCTTTCAACCGCTTGGCTCTGTAAATAAGTACTTCATTGACGAAGGGGAATTCGAAAATGTGAGCGTGGAAACCCTGTATAAATTTTATATTGCTTTCAAGATAGTTAAGGTCAGACCTACAAAGATAATGAAAATATTTGCAGCAGCCTTTTATATTGACTATATAGTCTATGACCTCAACTGCTATATACTTCATAAGGTGAAAGTAGAAAGCTTGAGGGGAAAAAGCTTTGCTAAGGCCTTCTTAGCTGATCTTGAACTCTCAAGGAATAAGAAGTATGGAAATATAAGAGCGAAGCCATAATTTGCGGGCAGAGAGAAGCCTCTCAAAGCTCTGGCTTTATTTAGGCTATGGGTTTTACCTCCTCGCTCTTACCTAGTTACATTTGCCTTGACTGGAATGGAAAAGTTTCCTTTCTAAATAAGTTGGTGGTAGGTACAGGGAGGAATTGCTTTGCAGATCCTTGATAATTTCTACCACCCCAAATCGCAATAGATATTAGTAAAACAAGAATAAGATCTAGACAACTAATACTCCTTCAAATGCTTGCTAAGAGCTCATGAACTTTATCAGCGGAGGGTAAACATTCAAGATGGCAATTAAGTAGCGTGGAGGAGAGAAAAAAATGGCAAGAGAACCAAGAGAAATGAGCGAATTGGAAGAGTTGGAGGAAGATTCGAGTATCAGAAATAGCAAGACTAGAATAGCATGTAGCTCAAATCAGAAAAAAGAACCCAGAGAAGATACTCCAAACTCAATCCAGAGGTGTAGGAAAAGTATTAGGGAATAGATTAAAGCAAATGCGAGATGATCAAACTAATGGGAGCCTGGAAGAGTCAAGAGAACTGAAGGGAGGCTTAGTGAATAACTGTGGTTCCTTCCACAAGCATTACCGCTTTGAGGGCTGCAACTAACTGAAAGTTATTACAGGAAATTACTGGTACAGGCATGTCAAGGCTCACTAAGATAATAATGCATCCAGAGTTGACATTTCTTTTGAAATCTGCAGTGGATTGGATTGTGCATACTGTAAAGAGTGTCAGTGTCATTCTCTCAATGTAGAGCTGGACTCAATTTCATATCAATTACTGAACATTTTTGACAAATCTGCTCTTTGCGTAAAACAGTTCGATTTGGGCAACTATTCCCAGGTAATTCTTTATAAATACTTTAGGGAGAGAGCAGAAGTAGAGTAGACATGGAAGTACAAGTTGGTCAAGTGCGAGGTCAATCAAAAGATCAAAACATCTTAGAGTTTTAGAGGGATCTTGAATAGATCATTAAAATGCAAAGAATGCTTAAATCAGTATATAGAAGTAGGTAAGCAGAAGGTAAACAGGCTCAGACTCTCAAAGTGAGGCAAGTAGCCAAAAGCAGCTTGAATGACTAGAAAATTAAGGAGCTGATAGAAAATGCAACTCCTGTGCTTTGTTCTTTCAGTCAGTTTTAGTTTGTAAAATTGATATAAAAAACTCAGATATATAAATGCATTATAATCAGAGGATGTTTCTTCTATAATATTTCAAAATGTAGTATATTGTGTCATATTATTTGCTTATTAAAATTTTATCCTATCAATAATTTTAAGCGTAAAAAGTAATTTTTTTATTTTGTGAATGGAGTGCCAATTTTTTCTGGCTTGTATCCTCAGAGTTAATACGATGCTTTATCTAGCTCTGCTCCACTCGATCAATGTCTTGGAAGTTTAACTTCGTTTGGAGTGTATAAATACCACAGCTACTCGCCCTGCATCTTAGATTCCACTTTAAAAAGTTCTCTGACTTCAGCTTCTCTCTGCTAATCTACCCTATCATGCTCTTAGTCTCCAATAAACTACGCCTTGTCTAAAATAGATGATTTAAGTCAGAAGACACTGAAAGTAATCGGAATAGCTAAAGATGGTCATCAGATCCTCGGGCCGTATAAGAGCGATGGGTCACTTTGGCAACCTTGTGAGGTGGATATTTGCAACGGTGTTAAAATAAATGACAGTTATTACTATGTATTAACAAACTTCTACCCCTATACAGTAGGGTGCTGGGGACCTGCCACAGCGACTGAAAAATATTCCCTAACTTGCACTACTAATCAAAGAATTTGCAATTCAAGAATGCTTAATGAACAGCTAACTTAAAATCTACCTCAGAGTCTTTAAGATTTGTCAATGTTCTTTAACTCAAATATTATATATGCAATGTCATTTGTACTTTGGCTTAGCCATATAATTTGAACACCTCGTGTTTTTAAATATTAAGACCTTTTTTAGTTAGATTTTTAGTGGAATGTATTTTTATCAATGTGTTGTTAACTTCAAAATGCTCATCATAACTAAAAGAAACGGAAAAAATAATTTAACAACTCTTTTTAAATAAATAGATAGACAATAAAATCCTCTTTATTTATGCTAAAAGGAAGAAGCAAAGTGAGGGAAAATTCTTATTTAATTTTTACTCAGTTCGCATTAAGTGTCTGTCTCTCTCTCTCTTTCTCTCCATCTTAGCTAAACTATAAAGGTTTAATTCTAATCTTCTAATCGAAAGAGAAATGATACTGTAATATCTTTTAGTATCAGAAAACCCAAGTTATAAAGATAATTGAAAATAATCATAATCCTTCATACTGTATCACTTTTAAATAATTCGGACTCTTTTTAACTGCAATTTCTTAAAGATATTTAAATTTAATTTTTAATTTAATTCTGTTTTTCTGAAATAAATTATCACCTATATTTAAAATTTTCAACTTCCTCTCTCACTTAGGTTTTTTACGAAGGATATATTCTTATTTTTAATATTTTTGGTTATTTAATTGCGATAAATATGCATCGAACTTGACCTTAAAGTCTATTTGATTTTCAATAGAAGTTTGCGATGAGGTTTGCAAGAAGCAATGATCTGGGAGTGAATTTGTTTGAATCCTAATGAAAGCATCAAATTTTTCATTTCAAGTTACTTTCATTAAATATGTTAATTAACCTTAATTTTGGAAGTATTGATTAAATTATAATTTTAAACTTTTTTTATTTTTTAATTTTTCTGAAATGAGGAGCTTGTTTAATTTATTTTTCAAAATAATATGAGTCTTAGAAAGATTAAAACTATCTAAACATATTTAATCATGAAGACTTAAAAAAATTGAAGACTTTTTATTATAAAGCTATTTTATAATTAATATTTTTTTTATTTAGAATTCATTAAGTTAGCTTATTTTTATAATAGAGATATTTTCTTTCAAAATTTGAAATATATTTATCTATATTTATAAATTATATACTTAGTATTAGAATTTTTTATTAAGCCAATTAATTTGTATTTTAAGAAGATAAATTTAAATTTTTTATTTTAATTTAATTGGGTTTTAGAGTGTAATTAAAACATATCATAGATAAGAAATTTAGACATAATATATAATTTAAATTCTTCTTTAAAGCAACAAGATCTATTTTGAAGATATTTAAATGCTTATTCAATTAAGCAAATAAAGCATATTATAGCTTTCCATTTTATTTTATTTATTTTAATATCATTCAACTACTGAGTTTTAAACTTAAATAGTTATTATATTATCCATCAGCTTGAATCAAGAATTTTTTGTTTTATTTTTACTCTCTTTTTTTATTAATTAAGTGGAAAATATAAATATATTGGTAAATTTATTGTTAAAACTTATCAATCTCGAAGGATATCTCTTAAATTTGGATTTGAATGATCATTTAAAATAAATTAAGTATGAATAGCGTTTGAAATTATATAATTATTCTCTTTAAATTACATTTTACTTTGAAGGTTCTTTCCCAGCTGCAGGAATTGCTTGAATTTTTATACAGACCATTACATTCAAAATATTAAAATTATTTTTAAAATCAAAAAAATAATTGATTTGCAAATAATTATTATAAAATAAAATTGTGAAAAGGGATGTATAAACTATCTGATCCTTCGCATTACAAAGTCATTTATAAATAACTATTATAATCTTTAATTGTGATCGTTTGAGGGTGTCTTTATCAGGTTTAATTGTAACTTTTATGAAACGTCTCTAATTCATTTATAAACTTTCCCTCTTTTTAAATTATTCCTTCCTATATAATTTCTTCATCTCCATCTAAAACATCTATTATTATATTTACTTGATACTATTGTTGCTAATGCTTCTGCTACTATTAAGAAAATTGATCTGGAATAAACTTAAAAAATGTATTAGCAGTTAGATAAGATTTTATTTTAGCCTATAAATCTCTCATTTAAGCTTAAACCTTCTAAAATAGTAATAACTCAATTCAAAGTCTGATTTTTAATTTATTTCAAAATATGTTACCTTGAATCATATATTTTTATTAATCCAAAATTATTTTTATCTTTATTTTATAAATATAAATTAGAGATTCATCAAGTTCTAGATATTGAGCAAATTTCTCATTAAGCGATATAAAAAATTTAATGACAATATTTAGCAAAATGTTTTGCTACTTGGTATGAATTAAATTTACAGAAAATATCAACATAGAGCTCGTTATATTTATTTATTCGTTGTTTGTGCTTTATCATCTATGCTCAATGTGTTCCATTAGTCATTCCTTTTAGATCTTTTATAAGATTAATGATTCATTCCTCCTATTGAGTATTAGATTCTGAAGTTTTATCTTTCCGATATTAAGTTAGTTTTATGACTCTCGGTAATAGTAGCTGCCACTCTGATGCTTGCTTTTATATAATTTTCAGTCAGTTTTAAATAAGAATCGCATCTCTTATTTAAAATTGTGCTAACATAGTGTCTTTATATTTGAAAAGATTAGTCACTTAGATGGCACAAGAAGTGAATAAATCAATATTTCGAATTTATTTTTATATTTTCTGTAAATATACTCAATTGAAAATCTATATACTAAAATCATAAAATATTTTTATTAGCAGGAATTTTAAAAATTTTAAACCCCTTGGTTCTCAAAATTTTTCCCCCCTTCCCTTTTCCCTTCATTACAATTCTTTAAGTAGAATTAAAATTTAAGTAAAGAAATATTGAAAAAACAAAAAATAATTTTTTAAAATTTTTGGATTGGCCAACTTGCACTTAAAAATTTTTTTAAAATGAATTTAAAAAAATTTTTAAATTTGAAAAAATTTTTTATACTTCAAAAAAAAATATTTTTGTTTAAATTTCCTTAAAAGTTCGATTTAAATAAATTTTTTTATTAAAAATTTAATTAGGTTTTTGCCTTTTTTAAAAAAATTTAAATTTAATGAAAAATTACATGCATCCTTACAAACCAAATCATTTATGAGTTTATCTTTTAATCCCCATTAAATTAAAAGCTACTTGACTATAATTTTAATTCCAATATTAAATTATTGAATTTCAAAAAGGGGAAAGTTGAGATTCCAGTAACTATAAAGGATCAATTAAACACTAAATATTTATAAAGAAGTTTAAAATGTAAGATCTTAGCCATTTATAATTCTAAATTATAAATTTAAAGACTTGCAAACATCTATAGCATTTAAAATTCTAATTAGAGGCAATCAGAGAAGTGATAAGGAGCAAGTTTTACTAGGATTTCTCATCCCCTTATTTTTAAACGTTAAAATTTTTATTAAAACTCATTTTGTAAAATAATATTGAACCTTAAAGAATGTTTATTCTTAGAATATGGAAAAACAATAGTTTAGAAA
The DNA here is from genome assembly GCA_027382625.1 of Tetmemena sp. SeJ-2015. Lineage (NCBI taxonomy): Eukaryota > Ciliophora > Spirotrichea > Sporadotrichida > Oxytrichidae > Tetmemena > Tetmemena sp. SeJ-2015. Next base: position 58,198 of record JAJKFJ010022184.1, on the reverse strand, counting down.
ATAATTACTTGAAAAAGATATGAAGTTTTAAAATAAAAAATTTGAACGAAGAGAAGAAGATATTAACAGCTCAAAATTAAACAACTATACACTTAAAACTCCTGAGCCACATTTAAGAAACATTAGCGATTGTGACTAATTTTTAATCTATCCTTAATGAAAAATGACTTACAAAATAAAATAAATTATCTATTTTTAAAAGAAGATTTTCTCTTCGACATTATAATCTTTTGAAATTTTGAGTTTTTTTAAAAAGGGCATTTGAAAATTCCCTTTTTTAAATAATTGTCAAAGGTTTTAATTAAATAGAAATAGTAATGTTTTTTTTTCCTTTAACACAATAAACTTTTTTAATTTAGGGGAATTTTTCTTTAAAACTTTTTTTTTTCCTTAAAATAATAATTTTTTTTAAACCTATATTTTAAAATTTTAAAAAATTAAACTTTAAAAATTTTTTTGATTAAAAGGAAAAAATTAAATCCAAAAACCTCAATTACCAAGGGAAAAATTTAATTTTTAAAATTAGGAAAAAAATTCCTTGTAATCTTCCCTCCCCAAAATCTTAACAATTTTAAATTTTTACAAATTTATTTTTTTTCGGTTTTAAATTATTTTAAATTTTTTTAAGAGGTAAATTGATATTGAAATTTTAGATTTATATTTTAAAAGAAATGCTTAATTTGAAGCATAATAAAATCATATTTATAGAGGAATTTCATTTTTAGCTTGAATAATTATAAATAAATTATTTTTTTCTCCGCTCCGTAAATTTGAATTTGATATTTTTAAGTGAGTGGTAAAAAATGTTCAATGGATGTATTTTCCTCTCTAAACTGAATAAGTTTTTAGGAGGAAGGTGAAATTTAAGATGTAGACAAAAAAGAACAAAAATATTTAAAAGTGAAAAATATAAATAAGCAAATTCAAAAATGAAAGAAGCTGCTCCATTCTTCATAATTCTTTTTTAATAGAAACTAAGAGTTCTTTGAATGAGATCCACAAGATTAGAAGACCCTATAAAAACATATAATAGGAGGCTAGTATTTGTCTTAGAGCCATCGAAAAAAATTTGGCCGACTTAGATATGTATTAAATAGTCTAATTAATTATCAATTAATTTCGTCTTCCAATTGGAATCATATTTAATTTTGCATCTATCATAGCTGAAAACTTAATATTTAATTTAATAAATTTAAAATTCTTGAAGTGTGAGTTTTTATATTGGAGTTACGATCATTCGATTTAGCATTAAATTCTAAGCAATTTTCTTACTTGCAACTTCTTTGTAGGAGGTCTTTGGAGCGAGTTACCACAGTCATGAGTTTGTGAACTTGGCTTATTTCTTGATTAGGTGTTTGTGACTTCAACCTCCTCCAAGACATTTGCTATCTTAATGGCAGCAGAACAAACTCATCCTATAATTTTAAGAGCAATGGAGGCCTCAAATGAGCTACATACGTTACAATTTAACGGTCAACATTTTGCAGCTTTTAATTTATTCTTTTGACTTAAAAATTTAAATTCATAATTTTCATTTAAATTTTTACCATATTAAAGACTGAAGTTTGATTGTTTTTAATTTAAATGCTCCAATAATAATAGCTTAAGATAAATAATGCAGCCCTTCAAACCATAAATAATCTCTATGCGTAAATTTTAAAATGATTACCTGTCTACACTTGCTTTGTCAAGATAGTTTACTATGCATTAAGAGCATTAAATCATACTCTCTCCAACTTCAGCTTTAACTCTAAGTTTCTTCACTCTGTTTGGCATTGATAAACTCATAAATTTTTAATAGACTTAAAGAAGAAAAAATGACAAATTATCTAGAAACAGGCTTGGACATTTTGAGGAGTTATTTTTTACCTTTAATTAGCAAGATTTTAAAAATTCCTATAGGTCAAGATATTGCAAAATTCCTCCTTGACATAAATTGCTAGGCTTGGTAGTACAATTATCTGGTGTCTCGTTTATTCAAATTTTAAAGATATTTGATGCAACCATTACTCATTAAGGCTTTTAATATGAAGAAATGATTATCAATCTAATACGAAATGATCACCTCTTGGAGCTGGTACTGTTCTCACACTATAACGGATTCAAATAATTCCTCTTTGTTGTAATTAACAGCACTTAATGATTAAATCTCTTTTATAGTGAGTAGACCTATGACTGAGTCAATAGATGTGGCCGACTAATCTCCCTACTCCTCACAAAACTAATTTTAATGTCAATTAATGTGTCCTAGATTTTATCTTTCTAATTTATAATTGCTTAAATAATAAATAATCAATCTAAAAACCAAAGAGAGCTTTCCTTTATAAAAATAATAAGGTCACAAATGTACAATATTTTTCCTTCAAAAAAGAACTCTTAGTCTCTATCTGCTTCTTGATTCAAATCACTACTAATAAGAATTTAAAATCAATTTGAAATGTATTATCAACGAATCTCCAAAGTCAGCTTGGCGAGGGGCAGGAAGGCTCACAGGCAATAACTTAAAGCTTCTGTTTAGTTGTGTTTATCCCCCGTTAGGGGATTTCATTTAGTAATCCATAGGGTGTTCTAAAATGAGGGATGTGGATTTTTTTGGCCCTGTAAATTTTTGAAGTAATTGTGCCAGCTCAATGGATAAACAAACGAAGGTGACTGATCTCCTGCTGACCTTCATAAAAAAATTTTACCTTAGTAATATGTGATGAGATCTATTGGCAACTACATAATCTTGAAGCTTCAAGATTATCACCTTGTATAGTCAGTTGACGACTTATTTTATAATATTTTATTCTTTATTTCTTCCTCTCATAAAATATGAGTTTTTAGAAAATACGCAAAAACTGGATCATGGAGCTCAGAAGGTTTAGTGGCTGGTGAATCACACTTGAAGTCCCTGACGAAAAGACTTAAGTACTGGCTTCATTATAGTTAAAATTTAAATGAAAATCGGAATTAAATTAAAATAATAAATGAGGAGTTGTAAAATGTTTGCCGTTAAATCTCGAGATGACTAGTCCAATATGAGGCTTGTTCGATAGGTCTTCAAATTATAAGATGAGTTTGTTCTTCCACCATTACGGTAGGAGGTACCAGTGATGATGTCTTTGACTCCGAACCAAGAAATTAACCAAATTCAAAAACTTGTTACCGAGGTAACTCTTTACACAGGCCTCCTACGAAGAAGGGGCAAGGATCAAAGTTGCTTAGAATTTTTTTCTTAATCGAATAGTAATAATTTTAACCCAAAATCTCACACTTCAACTGCCTAGGATTTTAAATTTCTCAATTTATTTATTAATTTAATTCTCTTTTTTATTAAATTCTCAGCTATATTGGTCTTTATATCGTGAAGGCTTGCTTAATTTTTCGTCAATACATCAAAATAAAATCTATCTCAGATATGAAATATTCGCTTTTTTCTATCTGTGAAAGCCTAAAAATTATTCTTTAAGTTTGTAGTTTATAAATCAATTTTTAATTATGTCAAAATAAAAGCATATTGATTCTATATTTTATTATATATTATTCTTTCTTAATTCTGATTTATTATTCATAACCTTGTGATAAAATGTTTTAAAATTATGAAGAATCGTGATCAGAAGGACTGCATGCGTTCATAAGAGTATCCCCACTCATTTTATCTGTATTTAGTCATTTTTATCGTAAGTATTTATAAACTGAATTTTTAAAGACTTAATAAATTGAAAACCTTTTGAATTATGTGAAATTTTTAAACTAATAAATAACGAACTTTGCGTTATAGGGATCAGGAATTTTGTGCCTGGCTGTAAACCCAGGGATACGAGTGCCTTAAGGAATTTAAGGAGCCCATCTCTCGGTTTAAGATGGATGAGACCTCTAATTATTTTTTAAGTGGTGGGGCCTGGAGTAGTTGGAGCCTAAGTAGTAGTGGGAGGGGCAGTAGTGGTGATCCAGCTCCTGCATTTAAAAAATTCACTCGGGACGGTACGAGAGTAGTCTATCATACAAGCCGTGTTGGCCGGATCAAGAAATAGGCAAGTGTCTGGGTCGCAGTAGGCTTGCTCATTATATTTAGCAACATAGCACCTACCAGAATACCTATTGCATTCGTACTGAGGAAAGCAAGATGAAGATCTACTGAATGCAGAGAGGCCTATGCAGAAAAATCCAGGATTTAGTTAGCAAGTAGTCAAATCGCAACCCGGCCCAGGTGAAGCATTGAAATAATTAAAAAGATAAAATTATTTAATCATTTTTAACAAAAATATTCTTTTTAAAAAAGCCATTTTTCTTTTTATTTAAATATTATTAGTTTTAATTCTTTTAAAATTAAATTTCTTTTCTCAATTTATAGATCATTTGAGAAAAAATTATCATCCTTCTTTTATGTTGCTTAATTAATTAAATTTTTAAATCATTTTAATTTATTCATTTACTTTAATTAAAAAATATTTCTAATACTAATTGTTCAATAAGGTCGCATTTAAATCTCTTAAAAGTATAAAATAAAAAATAATTTTACTTAAATTAAGTTTGCTTGAGGCTATCTTTATAAGTTCAAAACATAAACAACAATGGAAGTCAGAAAAATATTTAATTGAAAATTATAATAAATATATAAATTAAAAAGAATAGAAATAATTTCTCTAAAGTGTTAATTAGATGCTTTCAAAAAGGTTTAAGATTTTAATTAAAAATAAAAATTAAGCTCACCCAAAAATGCTCATATTTAAACTTCAAACATTTATTAATTGATTATAGCTGAGAATTTAATGGAAAATCAAATTAATTTATTGAATTAAATAAAATGGGACAAATCAGTGACAGTTGAAGTGTGCCCGATATAAATAATATTTAGACTATTCTATTCAGCATGAAATTCAAAGAACTTTTTGTCCTTGCAGTTTTTGTGTAGGAGCTCTCAGTTTAGAGGTATAATCGGCACAAATTTAATCTGAAAGCATGTCTCGAAAGTGAGACTTTGTGCGCATCATATCTTGCTGCTGAAAGGTACTGAGTCGATGATTAAAGAATAAAATCTTATTATTTGTGATAAGCTATCTAAAAGCTGCAGATCAGGGGGTTAATCTATAATTTCAACTGACACGAAGTTGAAACTTTCCATTTATTATTTTAACCAATCAGGATTTAATTAATTTCCATTTATTAAATGTTTTTTAAAGCTTTTAATTATCAGACAAATTTAAGGTCGTTCAAAATCAAAAAAATAATACATTTAGATTAATATTAATATTAAATTTTATTTATTTAAAATTCTTTTTAAATTTTGGAGAATAAATTTATTTTTAAATACTATATCCATCTATAAAATTTTTTAGCGAAGACATAAAGCTCATTTTATTATAAAATAAAAATATTATTAGCATATAGAATGTTTGATTTCCACTTAATTTGTCCACTACATTTCTGGAATTTAAATTCATATTCTTAGTCATTTTAGGCCTAGATCACGGGATTATACTTTTCCTCTCAGCTAAGAAAGTGTACTTTTATAGGAGGAAAATGGACTTTGAGTATAATCCATGGGCTTTATAGTGGATAGAGCTTCATATGAAAAGAGAATGCTTTTTTATTTTTCTCTTAAATAAAATCAGTAAGATTTTAAAGCAATCTAGAACATTATTTGCTTATGATTTTTCTATTTAATCTTTTTTTTTTAAAAATGAGATTGGTAAATTAGTTTTATTATATTTAAATATGTTTTAGATTAATAATTAAAAAAAATTATATAATAACATTTTTATTAGCTTAATGTTTACTTACTTGAGGCACCTCCTACGCAAGCCGTTTTTATATTAGAGGATACAATTTTTAATAAAAAAAATAAACTACGATTGTTTCTATTTATCATTCTTGTTCTATAGTTTTAAAATTTTCAAGAAAAAGAGTATTATAAGAAAGGAACATAATTAAATCGGAAATAGTTTGAATAAAAGCTTATATTTAAAGAGCAAGTTAAAATAATTTGTGTTTAATTAATTTCTTTATTAAAAATATATGGAAATAAATACATCGGATTTTTTAGCTATAATTTTTACTAAAATATAACTTATATATTAATTGGAAAATCAATGTCTGCTTCAACACTGATATCAGAAAACATGAGGGTCATTTGAATTAGCTATCAATCTTTATTGAAGGGTTTAGATGGGTTATGAGTTGACTGCTTTATATGATCAAGAAAATTTAAAACTGAACCTCATGGCTGGCTGTGTGATGCCTTTTTGGGGGCAGGTGTCATGCTGTGAGAATTGCTACCTTCTAACTCCTTTGCTATTTCAGAAAACCTTTTTAGTCGATGCTATCAACTTTAAAAAGTAAAATTCAGAGTACCAAAATTAAAAATAGTTTCAAATTCTTTGCAAGTAAATAGTTTTGCAAATTAGTTTTTAGCTTTCTTCCTCTTATTTAATAGCTTATACTCCTACTTGAACCAATAATTAAATTTTAATTTTTTAAAATCTGTTTCTAAAGTTACTTTTTTGTATTAAATTATTAAGATTATGGCTTTATTAGTTCCCCAAATTTATAAAAGTTATTCAAAATTATTAGCAACAATATTGCGGTCTTTAATTATGTTAATTAAATTAATAAATCAACCATCAATCTTTTTATATATTTAATCTCTGATAGAAAAAAAATGTTCTTCTATCTTTCAAAATAGCCTAAAAGGTCCCACATTAATTGCAGATAATGAGTTTGTTAAAGAAATTTAGGATGTTTTTAAAAAAAGACACTTAAATTAAAAAATTTTCATCGAAAAATAATTCATTATATAATTCTATAATCGCAAAGAAATAAAATTTAATTTCATTCGATTATAAGGAATAAACCAATTATTTAAGTATTGTGTCTCTCATAATCAATATTAATTCATTTTTGTTATACAAAAAATTATTCTTTGATATAATAAATACAACCCTTCTATTTTATATAATCCAAAAATCCAAAGCTGGCTAAATTGACTATCTTTATAAATGTTTTGTGAGCCTCTTTTAGTATGGAAGGGCAGTTATGGCACATTGATGTTTTCGAAATTTAAGTGCTTATTTATATTATAATGATATAACTCCCTAGTTCAAGTTTTAAATTAATGACTAAAGATAATTAGAAGGCAACCTGAAAAATAAGTTAACTAATTTAATAATATATAAGATGAGGATTTGTAACCTCCAACACATTAATTTTCAAAACCTACATCTTGAGCAAAGTCTTTTTAAATAAATTAAAATAGAAATGATATTAAATTAAGCAATTGTAATTCAATCTTAAATTGAATGATTATAAATTTATAGACTACTCTGGAGGCATTAAATTATTTAGTTTAAATAGATTGGCATTATAAAGGTAGATTATTTAAATCCATATATTACTAATTTAAGCTTAATTAAGCGAAATTCTTTTTTAAATTTATGATTTCTGCTGATAGTTAAAATTTCTGCATTGGGATTCCCTTTGTAGGCGTTCAATCTCCTGGCATTTGAAAAAATGCGCGTTTGGAGCATCTAGGGCTCAATCGATAGAGAATTAAAAAATAATAGGACTTTATCCTGTGCGATGACCCTCTATCTGCTCTCACGATGGAGTTAACTGCGCTTTAATGTGGCAGGTGCCAATTATTCATAAATGCAACCTCCTAATTAAATTGCCCTCACAAATTGGCTATTCAGCCAAAGTGCACAGGATCATTATTTCTCGCTATAAGATGAGCATTTCATTGATACCCATATTGTGAGGGTTTAGATATATAAATGTAAAGGCATTACGAAATATGCAAATGGTGATAAATATGAATATGAATGCAAAGATTATTTTTTTATAAATAGACTTTGAATTTCCTAAAAATTATAAAATAAAATTATTTGAACTATAACAAGGAAAAAAAAGTTTTTAGACATGGAGCTCATAATATCTGAGAAACAGAATGGTTTTTAGAAATTAATTAAAAGTTGCAATGTTATAAATTAATTTTTGAAATTAATTAGGTTAACTTTCAATTAATTAAAAACTTTTACCAGCGGGGTTCGTGCGACCGTCCTCCAATCATTAATCAGACTCAATAGTTGGAATACCATTGAGCGAGGCGATGTCTGATTAATGATTGGAGGACGGTCGCACGAACCCCCCGCTGGTAAAAGTTTTTAATTAATTGAAAGTTAACCTAATTAATTTCAAAAATTAATTTATAACATTCTAACTTTTAATTAATTTCTAAAAACCATTCTGTTTCTCAGATATTATGAGCTCCATGTCTAAAAACTTTTTTTTCCTTGTTATAGTTCAAATAATTTTATTTTATAATTTTTAGGAAATTCAAAGTCTATTTATAAAAAAATAATCTTTGCATTCATATTCATATTTATCACCATTTGCATATTTCGTAATGCCTTTACATTTATATATCTAAACCCTCACAATATGGGTATCAATGAAATGCTCATCTTATAGCGAGAAATAATGATCCTGTGCACTTTGGCTGAATAGCCAATTTGTGAGGGCAATTTAATTAGGAGGTTGCATTTATGAATAATTGGCACCTGCCACATTAAAGCGCAGTTAACTCCATCGTGAGAGCAGATAGAGGGTCATCGCACAGGATAAAGTCCTATTATTTTTTAATTCTCTATCGATTGAGCCCTAGATGCTCCAAACGCGCATTTTTTCAAATGCCAGGAGAGTGAAAGTTTACAAAAGGAATCCCAATGCAGAAACTTTAGCTATTAGCAAAAATCATAAATTTAAAAAAGAATTTCGCTTAATTAAGCTTGAATTAGTAATATATTTGTAAACATCTACATTGTATATATATTTCGTTAATTTTAGGTTTTAAAGGGAGAAATGTAATTCTGGTCCTTGCTAAAAACATTGTTGTTGTCACTGTATGATTTCGATTGGTTATTTAATTTTTTTAATCTAAGCCTGTTATTTGCTTTGCGTTAAATATTTTATTCACAGACATCTCATAATTAAAATCTCACACCAATTGTATTAAAAGAATAGTGAGATGAGGTAATAATTTATAATTTAATACTTTTAATAATCAACAGTAATCTTCTTTATTATGATATTTGAAAATATATATATACTGTTTATTATTTTCAATATATTTATTAGCAAAGTCAGAGACTCTTTCTTATTAAAAAACTAATTACAAATCTTCAACTTAAAATAAGTAGTCTAGGAAACAAATAAGTCAAATATTTAAAACTTAAAACTCATTTTGCTTAGCTATTTAGCTTATTTTTATAATTGGGTTAGAACTCAAACTTTCACTTTTCCTAATATTGTTAATTTAAGGAGCTCTTTATATATTTTTCACCTTAATTTAATATCGATATTTAAATCACAAACTCATTATAGATTGGATTTTAAATAATAAGGATTTTAACTTCAGTAGTCTATTGAATTTTTATTCTTATTTAACTAAAATTTTTATACTATCATTAGAGAATTTAATTGGAAAACATTTTTGCTTTAATTAGTTGTGAATTATCTCCAAGTTGATTTACTGCTAAACAAAAAACGATATAAAATTGTATTTAGAAGTGTACCTTAGAAATAGAGGATGATCTAAATTTGTTACATTAGGTCTTGAGAATAATGATAGACTCAGAATTAGATAAAGGTGGTAAATGGTCAAATTTTTTAGTAAAATTGTAATAGTAGGATTTAAATGTGGAGGAGCTGCATAGCTATAACAGTAACGATAATTTTGGGAAAGAGATACATTCAGAAAAGGGGTCCTATACAACAACGAATCCTAATAGCATTCTCTGAAATTAATTAAGCAAAGTGGAATAGTTTCCCTGTCATACGCAATATTTAATATTTAAAAATTATAATTTAGCGAAAAGCTAAAATAATAATAGGAGATATATTAATTTATAATTAATATTAGTTTATATTTTTTTCTATAGTTTGATAATTAATATGAGGTATTTTAAACTTATATATTTGATATTAATATGGAGTTATTCCATAAAATTTCATAAATTGCTTTGAAATAACAAATTTATATTTACTAAAATAGTCAATCAATTATGCCTAAAATTTATAAATTAATGAAACCAGTAAAATACTATAAAATTTCAGAGTTATAGCTATCAAATTTAAATTAATTAAAAAATATAATAAATAGTTGATATATTGCAAATAACTATAATTTAAAAAAATTTAGAATTTAATTTTGGATATATTTTATTCTGAGAATTTAATCCACTTTAAAGCTTGTTCCTATTATAAAAATTGAATAATTTTTGTCTGATATATTTAATTAAACTATTTAATAATATATTTTCACTTAAAAATATTTACAAGCATTTTTATCTTCTATAACAATATTTTCATAAATAAATAATAAGAACATAAAAATTAAGAGAGCAATATTAGATAGATGCTAGAGGAGTTATTAGCCACTCTAAAACTCTACTCTTAATATTTAAATTAAGTTAGAGTTTTTTTATTGTTGTTGTCTAATTAAATTTAAATAGAAACAATTGATAAATTATCAAGCCTTTAGAAGTTAGTTAGAAGAGAATAAATGAATATATCATACTATAGGAATCCAAGAAAGCTTTTTTATTCTTCAATTTTAACTTCAAATTATATAAGGCAATTTTTAAGATAACTCTCTTAAGGTTTCAAGATTTATTGTAGTCCCTAAATTAAAAAACACAACTGCCTCTTTTTTCGGGAGTGGAGACTTAGAAGTTGGTTTCCGGGAATTTTAAAAGAAGAGAGGTAGCTGGCCCAAGATTCAAGTTAATGTACTATAAAGATCCAGTTCTTAGTAATATTCAGAACAGAAATGAGAAGGCAGTTAAATGAGGAATATATCAAATTCCATTTCTAATTCAAATTAATTAAAAGACGTTAAATATTAAAATTCCATGTTGGGAATATATTTATTTATCAGAGGCATTTTTATTTATTAATATATATATATATATATATATATCATATAAAAATATCCTCTGTATTAATCGTATTAAATATAAAGAAAAGATTTGAAAAATATGTTATGTTAAAAGTAAATACAATTTTTACCAAAGTTTGTCAAGCCCTTGGTTTATTTCATCCCAATTTAAATAGCTCAGCATTCAATTTTAGCCGACATATCTTCCTTGATAAATAATATGCTCATGAATTTAGTCATTTATAAGTAAAAATAGTTTAAAATGATATGAATTATCTTTTTTAACATATAATATTATTTTAAAGTTATTTATTTAGTTTTTAAAATCAGCACTGATAAAAAGTAAAAATATCGACTTAATCAAATTGATATTTTTCTGATACTTATGTGTTAAATGCTTAATAATTTCTAATAAATTATATTTTAATTTGAATTTAAGATAAAAGTTGGTATTTTATTGCATTAACTGGTTGGATTGTTATTGTAAGGGTAAGGATTAAAACTAATTTTGAGATAAGGCTGCTTAACCAGCGCTCAAGGTACCTCTGAGTTGTTATTATTATGGCAGAAATTAGATTCATTCATAGTCAAATATTTATCTATCAAATATAATAATCGCAAAAACTTGTGAAATAAAAAATTTGGGGCCCTTCCTCGACAGTAAAATTTATTAATTAAAACAAGGAAAGAAAAAGATATGTTTATAGGGGAATTTTAGCTCCTATATTTGATTCTTCCAGTTATAGAGTCCTGTTTGAACATATAAGGCTTCAAATTTTAAGTCAGATTGAGGTCAATTGCAACTAAATAAAATCTATATTTTAAGTTATTTTTTCGCTATTGTAAATTAAATTTAAACAGAATTTAAAAATAGTGTTAAACTTTTAGAATACATAGCACTCTTCAGTTATAAGCCTAAAGTTACTAAATAATTGCAGCATTAGCCTCTTAATCATTAATTAAAGTTTGGTTATATAAACAATTTACATATTCAAAATTGGTTTTAAGTTTATTTTCAATAACGAAAAATAGTTAAAATATAAATTTTATTTAGGTGCATAGACTTCTAACTGACTGAATTAGGATTAAAATTTGAAGTTCTAGATGCTTGAATAGGACTCTATAATTGGAATAATCAGATTAGGAGAAAATTATCTATAATTATATTTTTTCTTACCTTTATTCATCATAAAAAATTTTATGCTGAGGAAAGCCCCCCCCCCAAATTTGTATATAAAAATAAATAATTTACTAGTTCAATTTATTGAAATAAAATAAAAATCTAAGCCAGAGTTATTCGAAAGAAATAAATCCTCTAAGTAAAATCTAAATTCCATTACAGAAAATGATTAAATTTATCAAGAAGATAATTTATTTCGTTTTCTTATAATAATTTAAGAAATAAAAAGCTTATTTAATGAGATTAAGTTTCCCAATAGAACATAAAAATACTATTTTATTTATTTAATTTAAGCTTATTCACAGAGAAAGACAGATTTAAATAAAAATTAGCTTTAATTTGGGTAATTAATAAATTAAAGAAAGCTAAATATTGCATTCTTTCCATATTATGAAATAGATATTTTATGAATATTTTATAATTTATTTAAAATTCGGCGTTATTAGTTCTGAATTTGTTAGAACTATGGATTATTCATCTAGTTAGGTTATATATGTTATTGCTGAATGAATTAATTTTATGTCATCATTCCTTAGTTGAATGAGAGAGGTGTTTAATTTTAATTCGGGTATTGATTAACTTAGAATTGTTGTTAATTCATTATATGACTTGTTTATGGAAAAATATTACCACTGAGCATAGCAGATGCCTGCTGACTCATTGGCCTCGCAACACTTTAAGGATAAGATTGACTCATCTAAAAAGTGGTTGGAGTTGGATATTAAATTTATGGGAGTTGAATCCCTTGGTGCAAAGGACCAAAGATAAATGGGGGATGCAAATTATTTGAACATGCTCAATCAGTGACAATAAGGCTTCAGATTTGTTCTTTTGACTCTCCTTGCTCTTGAGCCAATTGTTTCCGTAATTCATGAGTGTCTTCACCAAGGACTATGCTTTCCTCGTATTCTTCATATTTGACTTCTCATAAGTGGTGAAGAATGTATTCAACAGTTCGCTCATTATTTGCTTATCAAATCTAAAACAAATTTTAAGCTAAATTTTAAATTAAATAAAGTGCGATGTATTTTAAGTGATAAAAATTTTGATAAATTAATTGTTAAACTTATTTAAAAAATAATTTAGTTTCAAATTTAGTTTTATAAACTATAGTAGAGGATATCTTTAAACTTCTCATTCTCCAATTTAATTTCAAATTTCTCATGTAAAAACTCAATTAGAAAAACCCTTAAGAAATTTTCATTTTTAATAGCCAAAATATGAAGTTAAATAAAATATGCAATATTTTTATTATAAATGAACTTTTTATATTTAGATCATATTAGATTCAATTTAATATTTAATAAGTTTTAGAGAAACTTATGTCTAAATCTAATTGTAAAATGAAAATAAAGAAAGAAATTAATAATCTGTGGAGTATTTAATCGAATATAGAGAAAATATAATAATTTTTAGCAATTATTATTAAATATAATTTATTTCTCTTTTCTGATAAGGAAAAAAAATTAAGAGTATGTCAAAAAATTTTAGATTATTTTTTAATTTAATGAATTTCAAGAATAAAAATTAGCTATTTAAAAAGGTTAAATTTTATTCTCTTATTTTTATAATCATTTAATTTTTGATAAATTATTATATAATGAGAAAAAAGGGACTTGGACTAAATTAATTTCAAGTTACTATTTAAAATTAAATGCTATTCTTTTGCTCACATTAATTTAATTTTTTTTTAATTAATCTTTGTTGAGCTAAATTTAATAATTTGGTAAAAAATTTTATTTTGCCTATAATGACTACATATTTTAAAGAACTGGCTTTAGGGTATCATTTAGCTTTGATTGAGTGCATTAGGATTAATCGGATTGCCTATTAAAAATGAATTGTTATGGGACTAGTTGATTTGACTCTAGCTTAAAAGAGGATTCTTCATCTCTGAGCTAAAAGACTGCTTATTAAATAGTAATATAGTAATATAGAATTTAGATCTAAGAGTGTTTAAAATAATAAATATGAGCTGAAATATTGTGGCAGTTAAAATCATTAATTCACCCTCAGACTTGCTGCTTGCTCGATAACTTATCCAAAATTAGTTTAACTTTCTTCTTTAGTTCTTTAGTCATATCACAGCACCTCTCAGTATCGAGATAAAATGAGCGCCAGTCAATCATATTCAAACTTCTAGTCTTCACAAACTTATGCGGCTTATAACTCTGTACAGAGGGTTCCCACACAAAAGTTACAAGGAAATAAAGTGCTTAGAATTCCATGCTTAATCGAATTATCTAATAATTAATTACAAATAAGAAATACTTTAATTGCCATGATTGTACATTTTACTTAAAGTTTGAAGTTAATTATTTAAAATCATTCTAAATAATTTGAATTAAAATTAATGACATAGATAAATTTTTCATCAATGAATTGGAACCAAACCAATTAAATAATTTTATATAGAATATGTTAGAAGCATACTTCTGATGAGTATATGAGGTTTGAATTTTAATTTTCTAATTGAATTTATTTTTAACTTCTGTTTAATTAATAAATTAATTTCAAAGAAATTATTAGACTACTAATTCCTAATTAATAAAAAAATTTCCCTATCATACCTAAATTAGTAGTCTCTACGGCTATTAAGTACCCAATAAGAATCTATTCGCAAATTATTCTTATAAAGTATGAGTAGGGTACACAGCTCTATTAACAAATATTAACAAATGGTCTATGTAATGTTGTCTTATCATCCGTTTAATGAAGAATCCATAGGGCATCATGTTTTGGCGACAAATAATTAATTATTTATATAAATACTGCGATTATAAAGAATAGTTATTGTTATCCCTGACGTATTGTTCTTAAGCACCGCCAAAATCAGAAGAACTGGGAAAAGAGGCGTGAGAATACATGCTTTCGTTTAAATCCTTAAAAATATTTAAATTCTCCATATATTCTATACTGAAAAGGGATATAAATATTATTTATTGTAAGAGAGTTAAAAAAAAATATTTAGCAATGAATATTCGAAGACAATTAGACTCATTTATTTTATGAGGTTTAATATAGCTGAGAATTTAATAAAAAAGAGTACTAAATTAAAAATTAATTTAATAAATTATTAATCAGTTGAAGTGTTAAATATTGGGCTAAAATTCTGATAGCTCGAATAAGCGTTCAATTCTAAGCAACTTTATCCTTGCAACTTCTTCGTAGGAGGTCTGTATAGCGAGTCATTCTGCCATAAGTTTGTGAACTTGGCTAATTTCTTGGTTCAGGGTTGTGACATCAATATCTCTTCATAGGCGCCTGCTATTGTAATAGCAGAGTAGAATACATTTCCGAATAAACCCCATTTTGAGCTTTTTTTTTAAAAATTTAAAAAGCAACTTATAAAATTATGATTTATCATAAAATATCGGGCATTTCATAAAATTAAGAAATCTTCTTTCTGTGATATATATTAGATCTATAAAATATGATAAAGATCTCTCCAATGATGTCATGAGAATCTTAAAACAAGAAATAAAATAGAAGTTTAGCAAGAAATTTTATTTTTATGTAAGCATTTTATGAATTTTAATTCTAATTTCAGAAAAAAAAGTGAGAACAAACTCACATAATCAAATCTTAAAAAATTAAAATATTTAAAAATTAAATTGAGATGTTAAAATTGTTCTCATTCAATATTTCCTCAGCGAGGCGAAAAAAATACGAATATATGAAAAAGTTTGTTTTATTCAACATTCTAAAAAAATTTTATTTAAGTTAAATTATAATCCTACACTTTACCTTGGTAATGCTTTTTTTTAAAATTTAAGTATTAAAAAATTTTTAGTTTAAAAAAAAAATTTTTAAAACAAAAAATTTTTTATTTTTAAATAATTTTCAAAACAAAAAAAAATAATAAAATTTAAATAAATTTTCCGATTTTTTAAAAATTTTAATTCTAATTATTTAAAAATAAACATTTTATAATAATTTGATTTTTTTAAATTTTAATTTAAAAAAAAACCTATTTTTTTTTTAAAAATATTTTTAAATTTTATTTAAAAAGTTTTTTATAAAAAGTACTACTAAAAAATCCCTTTAAAGGGGTAAATAATTATTTTATTTCTGAACAAAAAACCCCATTTAAATCAATTTTTTTTTAATCTTAAAATTGGGGAAAATTTTAAAATTTAAAAAAATTTAAAGTATATATTTAAGATTCAATTAAAAATAAGATTTAAAAAAACTAATAAAAAATTCGGGTTATATGATAATTATAGGTTCAAAAGCTTCAAGTTATCGATGATTGCCATTACCTCTAAAAACTTAAAATATTGAACTGAATCAACAACAACAATAATATAATTAATTAATCGGAATAATATTTTCATTTAAAAGTTATAAACAAATTAAGGCAGAGATCAAACCTAGAAATCAAAAATCACCCATTCACTCTTAAATAAATTTTAAAAAAATAAAAAAATCATTTTTTTTTTTACAATTCTATTATATTAATTTAAAAAATTTATATAATTATATATCGCGTTTAAATGCAAATAAAATTTGAGGGGAAAATGTTTTTGAGAAATTTATTAGTTCTTAAAACTAGAGATATTTATATTTCCACTTATGATAAATCAGGAGAGAAAAGGATAAATAAAAACGCAAACGAGGGTAAGTTTAAAGACATGGGTTCCAAATTCAACTTCATTTTATTTAGAGATCGAGTAAATGAGAAAGAAAAAGTTGAAATTATAATAAGGAGAGATAAGAAAATAGCAAGGAATACAAGATGAAGAAGGCAAGGGCTCTCCGAAATAATGAGCTAGCAGAGTGTGCTATTTATAATTTTTAATAGACAGTATTTGCATTTTATGAATACCTAATGCTATTCAACCAATAATTAACATTTCTTATTTAAATAACTTATCAAATAAATAGTCATGAAAATAATTATTATCACGCAATAAATCAACTGAGAATCATAATTTGATGAGGAAGATAACTTAATTTTCCTTAAATTAAAATATTTTAAGATAATTTTAAAGAAAATTAAAGTTTAGATTTTAAATTTTATAAATATTATTTTTGAAGTATTTTCGGTTGAGCCAAAAATTCTTATTCTGGAAAAAATTGATAGTTTTAGTGCATTGGTCTCTCTGATGATAGAATTATTTCTGGGTTGAAAGTTGGGTTTTGAATTTCAATTTAACTGGTCTATTATGTATTGATTAATCTGCTGATTAAAATATTTTTTTTGTGATATAATGAATTAATTCATTTAATTAATTTACATAGGATAATAACTGATTTTCTAATTCAATACGATAATTGCTGTTTTAAGAAATTGATTATTAATTATATTCCTAAAATTTTACTTTTTACTTTATTTTTTTTACTTTTAATTTTAAATTTAAAATTATTTATTTCTTTATACCCCTTTAATTTTAAATAAAAACTTTTTTTAAAAATTTCTATAAATATTTTAATCAGTCTTTCAACTAATTATCTCAATCTCTTTATATTTTAAGAACGACATTTCTTCCAAATAAATACTTCACTTAGTTCTTTAATTTAAGAATGAAACATTAGATTAATTAACCTATATAAGCTAAGCTTTCTACTATTAATATAAGACACAAAAGATTTAGAGAGACACCTAATCTTTACTTATCAATTCGCTTTTATTCAAAAATAATAAGAATTAACATACTCTCCTCAGTTTTTTATCAATTTTCTTTTCTTTTGAACCAATTTGCTATATGCATTCTTATGGATGTTTTATATAAAAATTGATAGTGACGAAAATACTGCTAATTTTTTGCTTAAACAGATGCTAAAATAATAAAGAAGATATACATTTAATAAAGTATTAATTATATTCCCCTCATGGGTTAACACGTAGTATCAGGGTCAAGCTAGTTATGAGCGTGTTTTACTATGTGATATAAAAGTCTATTGTATATATATATATATACCCTGGTGGGGTACTTAATTCCACTGATTATAATTATATTCCCTCTTAGAATGCTAAATCATTTATAGTAATAATCTTTATAAATAATTTTTGATAATTATTGGCCTTTTTTAAATTTTTTTTAATTTATAATCTAGAATTTTTTAAATTTTTTAATTTTTAAAAACAAAAGATTCATTTTTGTGAATTTTTGGGAAAATTTTTAAAAATTAAAATTTTAATTTAAGTGTTTTAAGGAAAATTATAAAAAGTTATTTTTTAAATTTTATAAATATTAAAAATATAGTTAAAGTGTTTTATATTATTAAAAATTTTTTTATATAAAGCCTTAAGCATTTAACTTCTTCGTGACAAGTGTGTGAATCGACTTATCTCATTGTTAGTTTGGCTATTAATTTCTTGGTCCAATAGTAAAGATAGAGGGAGTAACTACAAACTAATTCAATTATCTTTGGAGCAAGCGCCCACTTTGATAAAGTTAATTTCATTTCGACCACCAACAATTTAAATTCATTAATTTAAATTAAAAATAATAATAAAATAATAAAAAAAAAAATAAAAATAATAAAATAATAATAATTTTATATAAAATAAAATAAAAATAATAATAATTAAAATAAAAAATAAAAAATAAAAATAATAAAATAATAATAATAAAATAAAAATAATAATAATAATAATAATAATAATAATAATAATAATAATAATAATAATAAAAATAATAATAATAATAAATAATAATAATAAAAATAATAATAATAATAATAATAATAATAATAATAATAATATAATAATAAAAATAATAATAAAATAAAAAATAATAATAATTAATAATAATAATAAAAAATAATTAAAATAAAAATAAAAAATAATAAAAATTTTAAATAATAAAATAAAAATAATAATAATAATAAAATAAAATAATAATAATAATAAAAATAATAATAATAAAAATTTAATAATATAATAAAATATAATAATAATAATTAATAATAAAAAATTTAAAATTAAATAATAATAATAATAATAAAAATAATAATAAAAAATAATAATAATAAAATAATAATTAATAAAAATAAAAATAATAATAATATAATATTAATAATAAAAATAAATAATAATAATAAATAAAATAATAATTAATAATAATAATAATTAAAGGGTTTTGGGCCCCTAAATGGATACGGGGCAATGATAGCGACGCCTTACTGACGCCCAAAAACCACAAAGCCAATAGGGATATTAAACACGTGGCCCCCCCGCCACCTCACACTCTGACAGAACCCCCCCTTCTGCAACCATCCAAAAAAACCTAAAAGGAGAAAAAAAGCCCGGGTAGCATCGGACCGAGAGCAAATCGCTGCCCCCGGGCTGGCTTCGCGGCAGCTGCATGACTGAGTTTTGCCATAGACCGTCCCTCCACGCCTACAAGGGTTTTTGGAGGGGGGAGTGGGAACCCTCACCTTTAATTATCTCTCCAGTTAGCAGGGCCCAAACCCTTCCCCAGGGTTTGGTCCATTATCCCTTGCCCTCTTTTAACACTCACCCACCACCAAAAGGATTTCCAACCAGAAAGCCTTCAGAAAGGGCGACCGTGCCTATGCCGGCGTGTGGTCCTGAATTTTTAAATTTCTAATTTTTAAAAATTTAATTTAAATAAATTTCGATTTTAATTCAATTTTCTATTCTAATATAATAATTTGAAACTATTGACTAATAGAGCTCAGGGCACAAAGTGATCAAATGATTAGTCACTAGCTCGTAAAAATAATAATTTATATCTATATTATAATTAGATACAAATATAATAATTCATCATTTAAATATACAAACACAAGAATAAAAATAGCTATTTGTAAAAATAAGGTACTAATGTTTTCTGTGGAAGAAACTCTCTCTACAAGATTTTGATTTTTGCTACTCCCTTTTTTGACACATTACAAACATAGTAAGGAATTATTTCAAGGAAAAATAATTTCTCTATTCATAAACTTCATTGGTATAAGTTAAAGTTTGTTTGCTTGTTTTTTTTTTCCTAGAAATGATTCATTCATAATTTTTGAGGCATTGAAATGGAAGTATCAAGAGTAGAAGTTAGGAATTCCAGGGTGGTTGTCCATCTGCTCTAAGATTGTCTTGATATTTTTATCTATAAAAAAAAAATTAAATTTAACAATTAAAAAGAAATAAATTTATTAAAATAATTTTAAAAATTTTTGATATTTTAAATTTGTAAAAGTTTTACCTTTTGATCTAAGTAAATTTTAAGTTTCAACTCTTTAATCTTATTCTCCGCAAGGTTTTCTATAAACTTAATAGCATCCTAAATAGTTGCAAGTTTGATTTCATCTTTTATGATCAAAAAATACAAATATTTGTAAATAATAAATGATCAATTCAAGTATAGCTTTTATGGTAGCTTCTAATAATCTGTTTTACTCTTCCCTCTGTATTTTGAATTGAAAATAAATGAATTAAAATGGAATTCTCCTATTTCTGGCATGACGAATTACTTTTCCGTCAAACTATGTAATTTCTCGGGCTCCAACGCAACTAATTTATTTTAAACTAAAGATCTAATATAGGTAGGATACGATTAGTGAATCTACAATTTAAAATGCAGGCTTATAAATTTAAAAAGACATATCATTGCTGAATACGATTTTCAATGCGCATTTGCCTCTACTGTAATCCATTTCATTTTGATTTAACTGAAGTGTTCATAATTTGTCTATAAAAAAATTAGTAAATTTGCTTACAGAACCCCAACCAAATTTCTTTCTGTTTAAGTCTTAGATTGTGATGAGCTATTACTTACCCTTATCTTATATTTGAACTCTCCATCTCTTTGCGCATTGTCCTTGAAAAGTGATTTCAATAGTCTCAAGTCCATGGGTGCACTTAATGGCTTCTCGCTCTCTCGAAATGTTCTTCTCTACATGCAATTATAAGTCTATTATAATCACCATAATTATCGCTAAATTTTAGCTAATCTTAAAAACAGTCATCATAATAAATTTTAGAGATTGAGGGTTTACATACTATACCGTAGTTCATTGAAATTACTTGGAAATTGTGAAAGTTCGATCCTTTTGTTTCTAACTGTGATCTCCTCGTCCATGTTTTGTATTTTAATAAATGAAATTGCAAACTGAATATATTCATTAAATTGCTGTTGACTTTTCCCTTAATAAAGATGTATTTAAAGTAAAAGCAATCATTAATCATCTAATCATATTCACCCTATAAAATATAATATTTATAAAATTACGAATAAGTGAGAAATGTTTTTTTTGCATAAATTTTAAAATCTCTATTATTTTTATGATAAAAATATTTAAAATATAAGAACTTTATGTATGATTAGTATTTTAAGTGAAGCAAATAAAGAAAGTCTAATTTTCCCAATCCATTCTTTATGAATGACTTGAATAATAAATTTATTAAAAAATTAATTGCAACAACTTTTCCCTTATGCCTTGAAGCTAAGTAAACTGAAAATAATGAAGACACCTTTTATTCATTTTATATTAGGTATATTCAGCATAATTGCAAAGTTCGAATCCTTTATCAAAACAAAATATCACTTTGCGATTAACCTAAGATTTAAAGCTTCCAACTAGAGACAACTCAAAATAATTATAAGGGGAATATAAAGCAGAAGATTAAGTAGATAGCGGTCAAGTATGGGTCACGAAAAGGAAAAAGATTTCAAAAATAAAAAAAAAAAAAACATATTAAAAATCTTCTTTTATATGTATTTTTTTGATAATAACTTCTTCAATCAAAATAAGTATAGAAGAGAGAAGAGCAAAGTTCAATTAATCCAGATTTATAACTCCTCCTTTACTTTCCAAATAGAAAATAAAAAATTTAAATTAATCCCTTGTGTAAATTCTACAAGCCTTTTCTTTACTCTATTTTTATTTAACTTACTAGAGACAACAAAAAATAAACTATTTTAAATCATAAATGTTAAATTATATAATATTTTTAAGTGGCTGGAGTTGGATTATTGACTGAAGTTTAAAGTTTTTGGATCTGCTGTCTCAAATACTTAATTGGCTCCTTCAAAAAATCCTCAGGAGCTGATTTGAGATCGTAAATGACCGACATCTCATCCAGCAGAGAGCTAATCGCATTCTTTGGCTAGGTGACTATGAGCTAGTCCTCATAAGACACTTCCTTATCATTGTCAAAGCGTATGAATCCCAATTCAAATAATGACCACAAGCACGTTTAGCACTGCCAATCTTAGATAGTCTTAGTCTGTTTTCACATGCTCAATCTATTCAATCAATATAAACATTAATTTTGTAATGGATTATCATAAAATTAATTATATAATTGGACTTGCAAATACAATAGAAAAGTTCGCGAATCATTTCTGATTTAGTTCCCCTCAAATTCATAGGCACAAATCCAGATTCCATATATTAAGGTTGTTGATACTATAATAACAATAGATTTTAACTACAAGAAGTAAAAATTTAAAGAAAAATTCATTTTTTCAAATATAAACAAGAAAATCAAAATTATTTTTTAATCAATTGATATATAAAAGAAATCTCACCAATCTGAATAAAAATGCCTAAATATTCGGTTTTACAATAAGGTTAAGATATAATCTGACTTTAGTTTTTTTTCTCAAATGGGCTTTTAAGGTCTGAAATCTTTAAGTTGAATGAATGAAGAAGAGAAAAAAGATTTAATTATGTACTTTTTTTTTTAAAATGGCATGAAATCTTCAGTATAAATAGATTTAAATGCTAAAATTATGTCTAATTTATCTCCCTTAATAGGAAAAAAACTTCTTAGATAATTTGAAAATTAAGTTCTACCTTTAATAAATAGTAGGTAAGCAATATTAAATTCCTGAATGTGTTGGATTAAATAAGACATTATTCGCACCAATATTCATTTAAACTTGTTATGACCTATTGTAAGATTTAGTTTCTTATAAGAACTGGCTTTAATTCTCTTATTAAATTAGGATTAAATGAATTAAATTTACTATATTTTATTTTTAATACTGGTCTATTGGTTAATCGTTTGCTCAAGCATTCTTTCAAGTGCCTCTGGTTTAATCTAAATATTAATTTATTGATCAATATTAATGTCTGTCTTACTTCAATGCTATAGTCTAAATTAGAATCTTTATAATAGCCTACTTTAATTTATTCTTACTAGAATTTATTGACTGGATAAAAGATAGATAAAATTATATTCTTCATACAAATTATACTTATTAGAAGTTAGAAATATTTTATTTATTTTTCGATGTAAATATTTTGACTATAAAGAATCTGTCGTAGTCTTCTATCTTTGCTTATTTTCTATATATTTTAATTATAAAAACCTCCAACTAGAGAGCAAATCTATTCTTTGATAAATGGGTGTTCTTATGAATATTTTATATTTAAATTAATTTTAAAAATGTTTGTTTTATTTAAATGAGGACAATTGTATGACATTAGTCGGAAGAATATCTTAGTTTTTTGAGAATTGAATGAGCTGCGCTCTCATTTCTGATGGGATTTAACCTATAAACACAAAGAGCAGGTTTTCAAAAAGGACAGACTTGTCCCTTGTAAAATCAAGGGTATTCAGATGAACTATAAATCTAAAATATAAATTAAATAAATAATAACAATAGTTGAAGTTTATATAAATTAAATTATATTTCAAATTTAATTATCTCAAATTTAAATAATCTTAGCACTATTTGATTAAGCAAAGAATTGCTTTAATTCATATCCTTTCAGCTTTTTATAGGTATCCTCTTTTCAGAGAGAGTGGAAGCAGTCATAGTGAAATTGTTAGAAAAAGATAGTGAGCAGAATATATCGCTATAAATAGTGGTATGTGTTTAAAAAAATAAAAATTTAATTACGTTTTGATTTGCTAGAAAAAATTAAATGAGTTGAGAGAGTTTGTAAGTGTCATGATGTTACTCTTGTCTTTTTATTTTAATCTATAACCGAATTCTATTAATTTTCTCTCTCCCTATAATGCTTTTGGTCCTTGTAGAATGTTCGATTTCTTTTTTTTTTTTAAGTTATTGCCTACATTAAAATTATATAGCAAAATAATAATTTAAAATAAAAAAAATTAAGCTAAAATCGCTTGCAATCTCAAAAATAAATAAGAATGCTTAAATTCGCCTCACTGATAAAATGATTCAAAAAAAGAAATTTTACCAAGTACAGAAGGTGTCCAGCCAATCTCAGATTTTTTATTTACTTGAAAACTATAGTAAAAAGTTGAACTTATGAATTTTAGTATTGTTCATGATCTTGATACTAGGATATGATAGATGATGCTTACTCCATTATGCTTCTTCATGCATTTATAAATCGCAATCATTTTATATTTATATATAAAGATAACACTATAATTTTAAAGAACTCAATGTTAATTATTTTTTGCACACATTCTATTTTATAATTATTTTTTGGCCTATTAAAACATATCCAAAAGAATTTTATTCTTTCAAATTAGCTATTTTTTATTTAAATAAATTCTTTATTATCAATGTTTTTACAAAAATTTGTTTGAAAATTTTAAAACTGAACTCTATTGTCTTTGGTAAAGACGACAATTACAGAAAAGTAAAATCGATTCTGCGCAAGGTCGTCTATATTATCCATAGTTAATAATTATATAATATATATATATATATTAAGTTCTAATCTATTGGCTGCGGGAAATATAATTTACTATTATCAATGATCACTAAATGAATAAATTATAATATTTTGTATTAAAATGAGCAAATTTAAAATTAATTTAACTTTTATTTCCAATTATAAAGCAATAGTTTAAGTAGTATAATTAATAAGTTTTTTTTTATTATAATAAAAATCATTTTCAAATCCTGTAGTTTACTAATGAAATTCATCTCCATATATAATTTGATTTTAATTTAAAGATTAAAATATGAACACATTTGGATTTAATTTCAATATTTAAATTAAACATTTTAGCACTGCCTTAAGCTATTTTCCAAGTATATTTAAATAATGCATAGTTATTATATGGCAATTTTTATTAAAAATTTTTGATAACTGAATTTGGGTACTCTATTTTAATAATTTTCTTACTCATTTCTATCTTACTATCTTATAATTGTCGAAAAAAACTAAATTTCAATCTTATCTTTTTAATTTGATATGAGGTGGTGCAGCTATGCTTGTTTGAATATTCATCTTTTGAATATATTCTTGTTCTGTACTAAAGTATAAACATAAACATAAGCTTAAAATAAAATGTTTGAAGAAGGATCTTCATCTATAACTGCAAGTGGCCATTTACAAGACTTCCACTTGGACAAGTTCTCAGCAGACTACGAGGTTTTGTTCGAGTCCACCTTTGATGGAATAAGTATTAAGGGGACTTCCAAAAACTCCCAAGGCCATTTAGTCATAGCATAAGAAATAGAGGATATCTTTTAAAAATATAATGACTATGCAAAAGACCATGGGTTTAAGATGAGAAAGCAGACTAAAAAATGTGAAAAGGGAAATGCAAGCAGCTTTGGCTTGAACAGCAATATAGTTCAATTTGCTTGCGCAGTTGGCCATACCAAGGTATTCGAACAACATGGAGGCTACAGAAAAACTAAATGGAAGAATGAAGTCTATCTGAAAGGTTCAGCAAGGATGATTCCTTGCAAAGTGAAGGTTAATTTTGAAAAGGATCCCATATCGGATGCTTGGACCAGGAAGGGCATTTTCTCTGGCCATAATCATGAACCAGATCCGACTTTACTGTCTAATGAAATAGTTTATTACACTGACGAATTTGTAACTAGTTTGGGATGCAGGATTGCTGCAATGGATATCATCAATCATTTGAGAGTTAAATTCAATAGAGAATTCGATATTCCCACTCTTCTCCATCATATAAGCCAAAGATTCGATATTATGCACAAAGCAGAAAATGTTGAATTTGCAAAGGAATTAGTCAAAGAATATCCTAAAGAGGTTAAAGATGCAGTTTATGACGACTACCAAGTTAATATTCTAATTTTCTAAAGCGATAAAATGAAGGAGAATCTTCAAAGATTGGGATCTCATTTATTTTCATAGATAATCTGTTTTGTAAATTTCAAGAAAACTACACTTACATGGTCTCAGGTTTTAACCAAGATGGCGAGTAGCAAATATTTGGAGTGATAATATGCTAGAGGACAGTTGAATCTATCAAAACTTCTTTATAGAAATTCTTGAATATTTCAAAATGCTAGCCACCTGAAAATATTGTGATTGACTCAGACCCATATCTTTTAGAGGCATGCTAGATCGTTTTTGACTCTTAAATTTAATTCAGCTAGTACCATATCATGAAAAGGATCAAGAATATATTCAAGGATTCTCCTTATATAGAGAAAGTTAAGGACTTAGTGAGCACAGACCTGTTTCTGAAGTATTACCTTGAGCTGACTACAGAGAAACTTGATCCAGGGATGACATACGATTAACATAACTTTTTGCTCTTTCTCTATGATACAAAACATCTGTGGCAGGGACTTTACATGAAAGAGGCTTTGCCTTTATATGGATTAAATAACAGATAAAGATACAAATCCAATGAAACTTTCAAGAAACTGATAAAGACTTTCAATTCTTAAAAATGCAATCCCAAAAATCTACTTGCAACTTTAGAGACTTTGAATGGGATGCGGACTTACAACATTAGAGTAGCGGTGGATAAATATTGGTATAAATATTACCAGCAGCATATCATATCTTTGCCAGTCTCAGTTATGAATTAAAGTAGTCTAACTTTTATAGCAGCCTGGAATTAAGCTTGCAAAATGGCGCAATTCTTCATATTCTAAGAATACTATGAATCACAAAGATACAGAGTTTAGCAAATTGAGGCTGGCAAACATTATTGCGTTCTTCCTCCTTAATTAATGCTGGTAACTTCAAATGCAGATGCCAAAAATAGTTAGATGGCGTTTTAAATTGATTAAATCAAAAAGTAGACATACTTAAACTATTAAGCATGAATTGAATTGATGAGGAAGAGGGAGAAAGAGAGTTCGTTTCTTTGATATAGGAAAGAATTTAAAATCCTATTATAAAATGCTCTTGCTGTTTTAAAGAGGAATATGGAGGATTGCCGTGCAGACATAAATTTAAGTTCATGAATGAGGTAGGTTAAGTACTTGGTCTGGACTTCAATATTTTAGTTTAGGGATTAAGTAAATTTTGGCATGAGCCTATTTAAAAGTAATCTTAAATTCCATCTATTAAAACGGCGTCAAATGAATAATTGCTAAACCCTGAGTATAAAATAAAATGAAACCTTATTTTAATTAAAACTTTAAATTGAAGCTTTTGTTGCCTTAAAATTAATTATAAACTTCTTTTAAAAACATAATTACAAATATAATTTGAATGAATTTTGATTAGATTTTTATCCTAATTTTATATCTATTTCAATCTTGAATGAATAACAAAATTGAAGAAATTAAAACATTCATGGAATGTTAAATTTTTAAGATAAATTACAAAATTAACCTCTTTCACTTTACCCCAAGAATTAAATGATATTTAAGTATGCATACTAGCTACAATATTCTAATAGAATTTTAATAAACAAATAATTTTATTCTAACTTAATTAAAATACTCAAGCTTTATTATTTTTTCTTAATCAAAATAAGGGCTTATCTAGTAATTCAACAAAAACAATTTTGAAATTCAGAAGCAGTGGATTTATATTTAAAATCTAGCTGGCTAATCTTGATTTGAATATTTCAAATTTATAATGGTTAATCTGTTTCTTGAAAGTCTGTCTCTAAAATTTTTGGCATGGGCTAAATAATCTAAACTTTTCCACTTACTAAATTCTAAATTTAGGATTTTTGAAAGTGACCCCTAACTATCCTTCAATGATTTAATCAATCATTTTGATTGCAGATTGATTATTGACATGTCTGACCAACAAATTTTAGCTTAGGATACTTAAATTTATTATTTTTAAGGAGAGGGTCTTTATACAATTTCTCTTTTAGGAGCAGTTGAAGTATCTATCTATATCTCTCCATCTATGAATGATGTCTCTTCTTCTATTTAATTATCCTCTTAGATTTTTTCTTTTTAACTTTCCTCCTAATACTTAGCAAAGCACTCTCTCACAGTTAATTCAAAGCCCTTCTACTCTTCTTTATTTTTGATTTCCTCTATCAGGTTCCTGAGATAAATTACTATCTACTTTACTCTTACGAATTACCCAAACCTCTTAATTATTTAGACCAGCCTTTCGAAATCTTCCAAGATGTTTCTCTCCAAAAAGATAAACTCACTTGAGAGGATTAAGTGCTAATCAGTCTTGAAATTTAGGAAGAAATTGTCTGTCAAAGTACTCACTGGCAGCATTCTTAGGTATAATTCATTCACCTCAGAGGAGTTGTGAGATTGCTCTTTCAACTGGTTGAGGATTGAGGAGAACATATTTCTCTCCCTGTCCTAATATCTTGACTAGTTACTTTAATTGAAGAGAGAGTATAAACTCTTCAAAAAGAATTCAAAGTTATCCATTTCATAAAGCTGCAAGCAGTCTATCTTGAACTTTCTTAAGTTATTGAAATGAACCAAAGGGTTAGTTTGATAGACTTTCAAAATCTCACTATGATTATGATGTCCCTTATTTTCAAACTTAATTGTGTCTATTTTATCAAAGCCTGTTACATTGTGGAAGAACTAGAAATTCTAAAAGCTCATATTTGTCAATGTCAGCTTACTACACCTCTTCAGATTTATCTCCTACTTTGTCAAAGGAATTTTGAAAATCTAGCTGGAGGCTTCCACATTCTTGCCTAGATAGAGTTTGATAGTCTGGTTGATAGAGTCGCTATCATAAATCTCTCTAAATTTAAGCTGCTCCAAAGTTTAATGGCATCTTTCTTCATTCAAATGATAGGCTACTCTTATTCCTTCTAAAGAGGAGCCATTCAGAATAAGATGCTGCTTAGGTTAGATGAAAGCAAGAGTGAATAATTAGATTGAATTCATCTGGAAGTTTAGCAACTCAAGCTTGGAAATTTTAAGCTGAAGAAGCTTACTCAAAATTTTAGCTGAAATGTTCTAAGGGTGATCGATTTTTAGTGAGAGGTTAAGCTTTAAGTTTTAAAAAATCTCTTATAGAGATTGTGAGCACTTTCCATTTGAGTTTTAGAGATTCAATTTTTTATTTAAACTTAGAGAATCAAAATTTAAGTTATTACTCTCCTCCTAGCTCTCCTAAATTTGTAATGACTAAAAGAATTATTCTTAATTCTAATTTTCGTTTGGAATTAAACTTTTTTGTGGCACTATATTTTAAAGTCTGTATAGCTGCAAAATAAGATTTGAGAGAGTTGGTTCTTTGGAGATTTGATTTATGTTTATGTGAAGGCGATGACTCATACTAAACATTTGAGCTGTCAAAGTAATTTAATTTAAATTGGGATTATCTGGTTTGGAGTTGTGAGATTTCTGCCAAATTAACTTGTCATTGGGCCTATAGGTCAACCTCAAAACTTCATGTTTTATGGACTTGGAATTTCTAGAATGAGATATCAACTTAGCTGCAAGCTACAGCTAGCATTCTCTCATTATGAGACAGTTTTGCAATTAAGTGGAACCTATGCGCTATTGGAAGATAGCAATAAATTCTAATCTTTATTGAGGCTTCTAATTATTTCATTAACTATTTTGACTAATTAATTTAATTAAAAATATTTTTAAATTGATTAAAATACAAAAATTTTCTAAAATTATTAAGAAATCAAACATTTAATTCTGAGATTAGAATTTATATTTTTTTCTGGTAGTAAATCATTTTTAATTTTGAATTTTGGCTACTTGACAGCATTGGCAGTTGCTTGCTCCTTGATGAGCTATTCCTTTTTCTGAATGCTTGACATGACCCACCCATGCAATATATCTAGCAGCACTTGATTGTTAAGGTCTAAGTTTAGCTTGCAAAATTATTTGAGCTAGCTACTTATCATCCTAGTGTGGAAACTAAGTACTGAAGTCATTTCTGAATCTGGTTTCAAAGGGTCTCTATATTTGAAAAACAACTTCCTAATATAATCTGTGTTGCCAATAAAGGGTTGCTAGAGTCTTGAGATCTTCCACCTCCTTGAAATATCTGTCACACATCTAATTCGCTATTATGCTAATTTCACTCTCATTATTGAGTGGGATTTTAAACTTCTAAGAAGTCTTTTGAACAAGCAGTTCAAATCTGTCGTAGAGAAAGGTTCTCACTTCTCTCTAAGCTTGGATGAATTTCTCCTCATAGGTTTGACAGAGATTCAGAAACTTTTCTGTGGATAAGTTTGGGTCTATTTAAGAGTAAAGAAGAACTTTTGGAGCAGGAGGTTGAGGAGGGGCGGGAGGAGGTAGAGTTTAGACTGGTTTCAAGGGCAGATTAAAAGTCTGTGCGATAACCTGGTGTACATAGGATTTATATTATTCCATTTATTAGGGACTCATATTCTTGAGATTGTCTATAATCATTGGAGCTAGAATTAATAGGATATGCTCCATTAAGTCTAGCTCGTGAAGTCTTCTCGAAGTCTAAATGTAGAAATTAATGAGGTCTACTCTGTTGTTGATTAAGTAGTAAAGGTAGAACATGGGAATTAAATAAATAAATATATATTAAATTATAAGTGCTCCTATATTTAACCTGAATTTAAATATTCAATTTTCTTTGTGAGCGACACAAAAGCAATAAATATAACTGAGATGTGTTTGTAGTAATTCAAATGTGACCTATTCTAGCAGTCTTGGAAATAGTTCTACCTTTGTTCTCGGTCATGATCACATCCAAAAGAAACTTCTCTCTGTGGTACTGCCAGTAAGGCTTCAACCTGAATTTTTTGTCTTCTTTAATCTACTATGCCTTTCTCTCTTCCTCTAATCGCCTCATCTCAGCCCTCTCACAAATAAAAGGAAACTAATGCTAGTTATAATCTCTTCCTGCTTTTATTTCTTCAGCTGTTCCTCATTCATGTAATCGAAGTACATCTAGTTCTAGTTGTAGAACTGAACTTTAAATTGAAATAAATCAAGATTCAAGGAATTAAATTGAGAGATGCCTTGGTCTTTATAGAATTTGTTTGATTAGCTGATTATAGATTTGCTGAGTTTATTCACAGACTTGGCAAGGGGCTTGAGATGTGAGATCGTCCTCAAGGAATGGATTTAATTCTTAAGAGTTTCATGTGAGTTTTCAAAAGATTATCTCAAAAGCTTGCTGTTGACTCTTCTCGTATCTTACTCTGCTAGGAGATTATTCTACGAGAGGTTTCTCTTAACGTATTTCAGATCTACAAGTGGAAATTAAAATATAATCCAATTCAAAATATACTATAAAAATGAGTCTATCATCTTCTAGCTCATTCTCTCAGTAACTAATTCCTCCTGAGATATTTATTTGAGTGCCATAACTTTAATAGGGTTTTGAACCAGTATCTCCTGTCTCTCCTTGGCCTTTTCCTCCAAGTAAAACTTCTCAGACTATCTTTCAAACGTTCTTGAATACTTTTGCAGAGCTTTGACTCTCTCAACTGCCACCACCTATCTTTCCTCATAGAGGGTCTTGATGTAATCTTAAATTTCTTGATAAGGCTCTAAGAACTTCACAAAGTCAACTACTCTCACGCTATAAAGCTCTCCTTACTTAGCTATCACACTTGATAGTAAATTGGTAAGGGTACTCTTAGTCACTATCGGCTTGACTAGCATTCAATCTCTCTAATTACTTTCTCCTCGCCAAAGATTTAGCTTTAGCTAAACTTACTTATCTCTACTAATTTTTCAGCATGTGGGCCTACTCTTTGGTTTAGAGAGCTTTCACTCATAAGCAAACTAGATTTTTATTCCTTCTTAGTTACTAAGAATTCTCCATTTACTATCATATAAAGCATACTTGTGTTTAAATCTTTTGGCTCTATATCTTCTTGGATTATCACCTGACCTTTGTGGCACTTAATTAATTACATGGCGTTTGCTAATCTCTTTAAGTTTAATAATATAATAAATAAATATATATTCAATGATAGATAAGTTGTTCTTACTAAATTTGGTAAATATACTGAGGGTTTGCAGAAATAGAATTATCTTATCTCTATTTTGATTCTGCAGTTACTCAATGAACTTATGATAATCTTATTCTGATAAAGAGGCGCAATAAACTACAGCATTATCAGTTTTATTAGACTCTGAAATGTGACTCATAGTTGCTGTTTATTAATTTGATTAAACTTTAATTTAAGAGTGGTTATCTGGAATACAGGCTTGATAAATAATCTGAGAAATTTTTTCTCTCTAGTAATCATTTTGAATGCTACTACTTTCTTCTTATTAAGGCTAGTATTCACTTTTCCTTTTGATTTAGTTGATAGACTGTAATTTATCTAGGTAGTTTGATTTAGAATGAGTTTAAAGTTATATTCTTCCAAAAGAATCCAGCTCATTCAACACCCCTATCATTATACAACATACATTTTAATTTTCAATATTAAATATTCAAGAATTATAAAGGAAAATAGGAATAAAGTTTTAAAGGATAGTAAAAATTAGTTATTTTAAAAATGAATGGCACAAATAACTTTTAAAACTTGTTTTAATAGTTCCAATCCTCCCAATCAAACTAGTTAAATTAAAGTAGTTAGGAGCAATCATATTGCAATATGGAAAACACAAATAATTAAGAAAAAGAACAAGAAAAACAATAATAATAACTAGAATAGATAAGCACTGCCACTAATTTAAAAGAAAGGAAAAATAATTCTTATGAAATTAATGACAAAAGATTCACTTTGATATCAAAAGACAAAAATAATTAGACAGACTAGGAATTGGAGAGATGTGAAGAAAAGTAAAAGATTTAAAAATAAAAACGTTGGGCCTGTGATGATGCAATGAATAATCTAATTCTAAGTTTCTAATTATTGATGCTCCACTCTTTTGACACTATCGACCCAGCATACCAATACAAATCTAAAGTGTACAACATCACTCATAAGAAGTACAGTTAACTAAATGAAAGCAGCAAAATTGTCTTTTAAAAAGCACCTAATGTATATAATTTCGTCTGTCCCCGCCATAAAGACACCATTTTATTTGAGTAAACTATACTAAAAACAAATCTTTCAAGGTACTTAAAAGGCTTTATAACTCAAGGAAGGGTACAGCTTCCGAAAATAAATAGAGCAAGAGGACTACATTCAAATGGTTTTATAAAAAGGTTATCTTTTTCTCAATCCCAAGAGCTTGCTATACTTAATTCTGCAAATGATACATTCTTTGGTAAAAGAAAAAGGAAGAGGAGTTATCTTAAAGATTAAGGCAATGGTAAGATTCCTTGGTTCATGATAAGGGATTACCCCTTTGCAGAAGGTTATTCCCCTCCAAAGAAGATCGAATGCCGAAATGCGATGTCTAAATAATGGCTAAAGTTAGAGAACTGCTTCAATAGGACCCTAACGATCTTATGATATTCCAAAGACCAAGTTAATAAGAAATAGAATAAAGATTTCTCTAAGAGCTAGAGTAACTTGAGAGGGCTTAATAATATCTTCAAGATTAATAATTTCAGGCTAATCCATTCTAAGGTAAGAAGAAAACCTAGAAAAAGAGGAAACTTCGCAAAAATTAAAATGAATAAGCCAAGACTATGAACATCAATTAAGCATCTCAAATTTAAAATAGGCCTTCTTCAATAGCTAGAAGCAGTAAGTCTAGCAATAAAAAGTCAAAGAAGAGTAAGAGTAAAAGCATCGGTATAAATCAGATAAAGAAATCATTGCCTTAAAAACGATATTCTATTGCGGAGGAGGTGATAGAGTTGTCTGACGATGACGATATAGTCCACTAGGTGTAATCAAGTCCATAAAGTGTAGGCTGGACTGCAAAACACAAAAAAGCTTAAGAAGCAAATAAAAAGCCATTGAGTCGTGCATCAAGTGAAACTTTAACTGAGCACAGCGATGACGATCATTAATAGGAGTCAGCTCAAAATAAAATGCAGTTTAATCAATAACCTATAAAATTCGGCTAATTACAGACCAATTAAAATTAGAAAATATAAAGTCTTGGATTGCAAGCTTCCAGTTTTAGAGTTGAAAACAATAAGTCTAATGCTAACTAGAATAATCAGATACCCAAGAAAAGATAACTATGGGAGAAAGAGGAGAAGAAGGCAGAAATAATATAAGGGGATATATAAGATAATAGCAAACCTCAATTAATATATTCAATACCAAGCAGCGTGGAAAGTATAAGTGATGATTTGGAAAAGTGTTCAACAGGAGAGAGTAAGGCGAATGACTCAAACAAAAGACAGCGTTTAAATTGATTTAAAGATAATATTTAAATCAATAAATAGCGCCAAACGTTTTAAATTAATTATTGAACTTTCTATTGTATTCTCCCAATATTTAAATAAAGATGTCTATTTATTTTATCATTTTGGGTTGCTCATTCTTGAATTCAAATTCTTTTTAGTCTTGAAAATTGAACAAAAGATGGGCTTGCTAATTTGTCTTGAGAGTTTGACTTTTCTTAACTTTACTAGATTCTTACTTGGAAGCATTTTGCTGATGCTCTGAATTGAGATACTGATTCAAGTATGTCTTAGCAATTGCATTCTATAAAAGATTCATTCCTCTTTGAACCTCCTTCTATTCTTCCTTGCTCTTATTTAAATATTTTACACTTAATGAGTAAGGAGTGATGGTGGGAAAACGGCAAGCTTATCATGGAAGTTTAAGAGAGACTTTTATTCAACTTAGTAAGGGATTTACTCAGTGATGATGTCGTTCTCAGCTCAACTACGCTCTGCTTATGTGTCTGATTCAACTAAAGATAAAGTTAATTAGCACGATTTTCATATGAATAGGTTTACTTACTTAGTTCTATTCGTTAAGAAGGTTCTTGAAGAGATTGTAATCACTAACTGCTGTCTTTGATTCTAGTTCAGTTTAACCTAACAATTTAGTTCTGCTCTATTAACCCAAAGCCTTAAAAAGCTTCAGAAGAAGATGAAGACGATGAGGAAGACGAAAAAGATGGATTTGGAAAAAGTGGGAAAAAAATAATAATTTTAAAAAACAAAAATAACACAACAGCAAAAAGGGAGCAGACTATAAAACTTAAAGTCCAGACACCATATGACTACCCGATATGGGATACCCCAGATTTGGGTTGGGGGAGAGTGCACGCTCTCTTTACCAGCCCCTGATCCCCCAGGCATGGCCCCGAGGCCCCGAGTGACCCCGGGAGCTCACCGCCCTCAGTCAGGAGGGTTTTAAAAGGGGTTCCCATTGCCCCGTGCAGTGAGTGGAGCCCCATCCTCTTGTGGCATCGGTAGTACCCCTGGTCAGTATGCCCACGGTAGAGGTACGTGAAGCTTCGGAGGGAGAGGGCTCCTTGATGGGCTTGATCCCATTTTAAGAGGGTAGAGGTATAGATTGTACTAGATAAGCAATCAAATATTATTTAAAAATTTCGCTAAATTCAATTTTTAATTAAAGTCTTCTGCAAAATATTTAAAAATGATTATGAGTGTTAAAACTTGTCTGATCTCTATTCTTTGAGATTGGAATCTGATTATTTTTTTTTTATGCCAAAATTTTTTTTTTTTTTTTTTATTTTTTTTTTTTATTAAAAACCTAAGCCTTTTATGATATTAGCTGCTTTCAAATCCGTGATAGCACTCTTTTGCTTATTCTTAAGCAACCTAGATGCTTCTTTCAATTAGAATAGAGGAGAGCTTGCCTCACTTGGCCCTTTTTAAGATATGTTATCTGCTTTTGACATTTTATGCGAAGGCAAGTTTTCGTTTCAGCTTTGCTACTAAGCAGAACTTGGATTTCTATCTTCCCATAAACTCACCTTTCCTTTTAGAATCACATAAGTTTTTCTTTCCTTTTAATGAGAAGATTACAATAAAAAAAAGATTTTGTGACTTCTTCTTCATCAATGTCTTCATCCTCTGTCTTTATTTCTTAGACTTGTTTAAATGATCCAGGAGTTTATTATGTCTCTCTTTACTTCCTTTATTTTTAAATGACAGTTCCTTTTTCAAACTTCTCTATTTCCAGAAATTAAGTCGCCTGAATCAATATCATTGAAACAAATTTTATAAAAGTGATGCTAATAATATATTTTAAACTAAATGAATCAACTACTCTTCATTAAAAGAGGTGAGACTTTAATCAGAGGAAAAGGGTTTCATCTTTGTGATAATCTAAACCAGAAGCAGCTACTCCTCTCTACTCCTCTGCTTCGGAATTTTATACAGTATAGGTATCACTCTCTAAAGCTATTTCAGATAGAAAGTATTTGATTACCTCTCCTAAATGTGTCTATTTATGTTCACTATCAGATTCTGCAAGTCCTTAAGACTCATTTTATGTTTTACTTAGATTCTCCAACATTTTATAAAATAAATTTTTAATAAGGATACAAAAAAAGTTCTCATCATTAAAATAATGCAACACTTTATAAAACTATATAATTCATAAAATGTCAAATTTCAACTCACGATCATTTACTATTGAAGGCGGCCACGACGGAGAAATAAATCTAGACATCCTCAAAGAAGATCCTAAAGATATTACTCTCAAAGACGCAATCATTTATTAAAGGTTTTATAATTTATCTTTTTTTATCATAGATTTATATCTAAATGTGAAAATCAGAAACTCAGAAGATGTAAGTAGTAGGGAACAGTTATTATGCTTTAGTGAAAAAAGCTTTATCTTATGTTTATAAACCTCCTCCAAAAATTTGAAATTTAAATTTTGAGTTGGCTTCCATCTTCTATTGTCATTCCAATGTGCTAATGTTTGATTTTTATGGATAGATTGACAATTACAATGAGGACATTTTGAGGGAGGAGCGAGACCAACTTCGAGACATAGATTCATTCGTTATCATAGACTACATCAAGTCCTCTATTGAAATCCTACTCAGCCTAAAACTAGAAGAGCAGGAGAAAGAACTCAAGAAAGGTAATCTAAAATATAAACTATCCTCTTTTTCTATAATACTCAACATATTCTTATAGACAAGCCAGCATAGAAGGCCATTAATAATTTCAAGTCAGATGTTTCCTCAATTGCAGATTTCTTTAGTGATTAATCTTCATGCAGGATTGAGCCTCCCGCAGAGTATGAAAATCAAATTTAGAAACTTGAGAATGACGTTCGAAACCATATCAGGGTAAGATATTTATAAGGATGATAAATTCTAAGATATTTGCATCACACTTTATTTTAATAGATTGAGCAGTAGCTGAAAATTCACTTGGATAATGTACTTTAAAAATTAGAAGATCAGGAAAAGCAATAGTTATAGGAAAAGTCTAGTTTTATAAACTAATTTAAATCGTGAATTCATTTAAATTATTTCAATTTAAAAGATAATTTTTTTTCCCATCAAATTTTTCAAAATTATTTTAAACAAAAAATTTTTCTTAAATTAAAAAAATACTTTTTTACTTTTTTTTTTAAAAATCGGAGAATCTAATTTTTTTAATTAAAAAAATTTTGGGGGGGGGAGGAAGTAAAACCCCCCCTTTGAAGGAGAAGGAGACAGACACTCTCAAGCTAAAAATTGAAAGTGTAGATACAAACGCCGTCTTAGAAGCCTAAACCCTTAAAAAGAGATTAGAGGATTTAGACAAAGAGTATAAGGCAAAGCTGGATAAATTGCAGTAAGAGTTAGATGAGGCAAGAGGAAAAATCAAAACTCTCCAAGAAAAGAGGTCTTCAACTTAGCTTCTATCTTAACCACAACAGTTAAGAATAGCACCTCCTTTGAATTTTGAACGCGTGGACGAAGCGGATGAGATGATCACTCTTAGGAAGAAACTTCCAGATGGAACTGATACTATAGCTTTGATGGAGCGCCTGGAGTTTCTGGAGAACAGCAATAAAAGTTCCTAGAATAACCGTAACTAGGGAAGATTCTAGAGCCAGAGTACGTTTGGGATGAGCGGGAATTATTCATTAACTTTTTTAAGATGATTTTAATTATTCGAAAGAGAATACTTCAATGAATGGACCTGGCACATATGTTCTTTCTTCAACGGGATCTACGAATAACTTACATCATAATGAGCTAGGAAAGTTTAAGTCTATGAAGGAGATGATGAAAATAAAGAACGATCATATCAAAATTTACAAAGACTCACTTACTAGCAGAGTTAAAAGCAGAAGTCCCAACAAATACTCATCTTATACAAAATTTTAAAGTTTTTTTTATCTTCACAGCATGACTAAAATCCTCTTTAGTAAATGGGTGGCATGTAAAATAACCAAGGAATGCAGCATTCTAACAGCACTGGAAACTTCAGTTCAAATAATCACAAGAGAAGCCAGTCTTAGAATCTAACTACAGCTGGTGTGAAACCCTAGAGTGCAAATCTTCTTTAGCAATATAACAACTACATAAATCTTAAAGCTGGCAATTCAAGAAGCTCAGGTGTTATGTCTCTTAATTTAACTCAAACTATTTATCTATCTACTTTTTTATTTTTTATTCCTGCTGGAATGACAGCTGAAAACATGAAGTACCTTATTTAACAATAGTAAGACGACCTCTCTTTCATTCCTGCACTTGAATAGAGTTAAGTCCATCCGCAAAGCCATGGACTTAGTTTCCAAAA
Organism: Tetmemena sp. SeJ-2015; assembly: GCA_027382625.1. Classification (NCBI taxonomy): domain Eukaryota; phylum Ciliophora; class Spirotrichea; order Sporadotrichida; family Oxytrichidae; genus Tetmemena; species Tetmemena sp. SeJ-2015. Next base: position 19,493 of record JAJKFJ010022184.1, on the reverse strand, counting down.
CAATTTGATGAATTTCTACAACCCAACTGTGCAATAAGTTCAGACTGCTTTAAGTGGTCAAGTCTAACTAACTCAGTAACAGAAACATAACATCTAAGCTTATGGAACAGCAGTTTATAATAAGAAGCTCATTAGTAGCAAGCAACATCACCTAAATTCGATAACTTTGAACTCTAATGGGAATAATACTGGCAGGAATAACTCTTCTTCTAATTTAAACAAGTAGAAAATCAATAAGGCTTCCTATAACGAGCTTCAAAAACAGCTTTCATAATCTTAAGTCAAATACTCTAACAATATATCGATGTAGCAAAATATCCCAACCAAGCATTTACCAGGATAGTAACCACCTATTCCATCTCAAAATGGTCTTCAGCACTCACAATCATAGTATATGAAAGCTCCTTCTATAAATTAAACTTAACTGATCCATCAGTAAAATTAACTTGGTGCTCTACCAATCCCTCAGCCTTAATATGGTATATAAATAGTACCTCTACCCTAAAACTAAATGGCTTCCTCACATATGCTTGTAATGAACAATAATCTACAAGGGAATTCCATATCTGGCTTTAATCCTCTTATCCTTTAAAAGAACATTCCTTCTTCTAATGGCTCGGGAGGGAACTCCTCTGCTTAGCCTCATTTATCTTAAGTTACTCACACTGCTATAGGAAGTTTGTAAAACTCTTAAGTGAAGAAAAAGAGGAATATAATTGGACCAGGCTCCATGAATCATAGTGCAAGCTAAGCGCATCTAGGATCAAACCTTGCACAGATAGATTCAAATGGATAAATGAGCATTAATGGAGTTAATCACCCAGCATTTAAGCATTGAATTAGCAATTTAAAAAATTAATGATGAAATGCTTTATTTGCAATTTTTGAAATCTCTAAATTGTTAATCAATAAAGTTCTAATGATCAATTAAATATTTTTATCAAATTAAAGATCATTAATTAAGTAAATCATTTTTAGGTTATTTAGAAACTCTCTTTTATTTTCTCCTTGACTAATTTTCTAATGGCAAGGTATGACTGAATCTTTTTTCTATCAATCCATCTCTTCCAAGCAAAAGCAATAAACTTTAATGCATCCTCGTCCATGCATATCCTTTTTATTTGATCTTTTATATCTTACTTACTTCCTACAAGAAGATGCTTTTATTCCTTAAATTAATCACTTAAATACTGTTTTATTGAAAAATCACTTAGTTTCAGCTTCACTACTATCATCATGTGAGCACAAGGAATTCCATGAGCTTATTTAAATCCACAGCTGCAGTTAATTTATACTTCTTCTTAGCTTCAACAGTCAAATCAGTTGAATTGCTACTAGTTCTTTGATTACTTTGAGGCAAATTTATCTCTTTAAATTCAACTTAGTGCTGAGTGATTTCCTCTGAACTTTTATCATGAAGTAGAAACCCACTATTTCCAAACTACTTGACTGTGAATTTTTCTAGTTGCTTTAACTAGTTAGAAAAAGCATTAAAAGGGTAGCCAATGAGATAAGCTCTAGAAGCAATCTCGATATGCTCAATCAAAGGTACTTAGCTCGAGAGAGATAAGGTTTCAACTTCAGCTCTCATTCTCTCTACTATCAAATGCTGATCTGTCTTAAATTTATACTTCAAGCAGTAATTGAAAAGATCATAAAGCTATCATTCCTACTTGGGGCTCTTTTCAAAATCTTACTCAAGTAATCATAGCTATGAGACTTGCATAGAAATCCTCCTAGATTGGGATTTTTCAAAGTCAAGCATTTCAAGAATTGATTTCTATAGATGTAGATTTTCTAGAGGAACTTGGTGAGATCCTCTGACTTATCTTTAGCCTTTGTATAAACTTAATCTAATTTCACCTTAATTCCATCTCAGTAAGGTATTGCATAATTAGAGGCTTAGTTCATCAAAGGTTAGTTTTCTCACTCCCTTCTCAAAGTTTCTTGTGGAGTAGATTTTGCTTGATTAACTTACTCAAGTGAGATAGGCATATTTGATAATGATCTGGTTTGAAATTTAAATCTTCAAAGAAATCACTTCATCTGGAAGTAAATCAGCAACGAAGAATTTAGGCCTCTTAAAACCAAAGCTTTGTAATGGATAGTGACTGAGAAAAATTTTGATGACTCTTGTTTGGGCATATTGAGATCATGAGAAATATTGGATGGCCATAATTGTCTAAGCTTTGATAAATAATCAAGTTGTACTTTTGATCATAACTGCTATCGAATAAAAGAAGATCGCTGTACAATTCTTTTTCGATATCTTTACATAGTGAAAAGAGAAAATTCTTTTGCTCAAGTCATACTAGTATTAATAAAGCTGCCACCTAATTTAACCTCACCTTATTATTTTAATTCTTCTCTTTTATCTAAGTAAGCTTAAAGATATTCCTTAAGTTCATAGTGTTTATAAAATCTGTTGGTTAGAAGCTTTTGATATGCTAGGATGCATGATTTTTATCCACATATCTTTTCTCATTTACTAGTCTACTTATCTTCTTCCTTTTCATTCCTACTTCAAACCATTGATGCTCAATTTCATCTGTAATTTCCTTACGCAAGGTGAGGGTTGAGCAAATTTCTAGTTTTAAATGCAAAATTAGCTTTCTTCTTCTCAAACTTCAATTCTCTCTTAGTCAAATTTTACTTTTCTAGCTCTTCAAGCTTCTCTCTCTGTCTAAATGTTTGATACTAAGGAAGCTTTCTTTTTAAAGTGTGGTTGTGGTAATTACAAACTTTAGTTACCCACCATCTAGACTCATCCTTTTCTGCTTAAAGGTTGAAGGGACAAGTTTTTTGTCCACTTTTTTCCCCCTGCTTGTTTGCCACTCCAATTATTTGAATATCATTTTCTTAAGGTTCGCCAATGATCTCAGGGTTAAGAACTGAATTTTGTTGCTAAATCAACCATTTCTCACATTTAAGGCTTCTTTATCTTCCGGATTTGTCAACAATGAATTTAAATCCAGCTTCCCTTGAATACTATTCACTTTACTGAAGTAGTTGCTTAAATTAGGAGTACTCAGAATTTTAAAGTGGAAGGTTAGAGCCATTTATTTCTTCGTTTGGCATGATGAACTAATTTTCAGCCAAAGCTTGCTCATTTTCTCCATTATTTTGTCCTATTTTTTCTACTAGCTCATCTTTCTAGCATTATTTTAATTTTTGATTAGTTTTCTTCTTGCTGATCTTTTAAGGATGGACCTGAGTTTATAGTTTATTCTTGGCATAGCTTGAATTTCTCATTTAGCTTTCATCTTAATTGAATGTTTGGTTGGCAGGATTATTTGTAGACAATATTTCAACTGATTAATCGATAATTTCATCATCTGATACATCAGAGATTTCAATTTGGATTTCTTTATTCTCCAAAAATGGCAAGTTTTATTCGCTGTTTGAGACTAAATCAATAAAGGGGATTTATTGAAGTGGTTGAGTCATTCCTATGGGTTGCAGATTCATCATCAACATTTAAGCGGCAATTTGTTGCAAGACCATCATTGAAGAGTCGAGTTGTAACTAAGGATTAAAGTTGAGAGAGTTTAAAGTTTGTCCTTATAAGCTATTCGCATTTTAGTTAAGCTACTATGAAAACTAAAGCAGTTCATTTGTTTAAGGACACACGAATCCTCCTATTTGAGGATTTGATGGCGAATTAAAATTCAGTGTAGTTTGCTTTAAGTCCTACTGCTTCCCTCTTTTTTTATTGGTGGACAGATTGTTTGGCTTAGCAGTTTGAGAGCTGCCATTTAATTTGTATTCTGTTGATACATCTGGTTACCAACTTGTGGATAATTTGGCATAGCGAAATTGAAACCCTGATTGTAAAGACCATTAGCATAATTAGCATATAGGTTTTGCTAATTTTAAGCAAGAATATTCTAATTGTGAGATCTATGAATTGCTGTTGATTTGAGAGGGCATTGAGTTACTAGTTTTAATTTTAGTAGTATTAAAAGGCCTAGTTCATGTCGATATTTTAAAATGAGTTAGCTTATCCGCTACTTCTTCTATTGTTAGTTTCTTTGTTCTGATTATGCATTTGAACTTAAATTTTATAAGAATTACAAAGTAGGGAAGATATATATTTGCAAACTGAATATTTACTCTTTTAGATACACTCTTTATAGAGTTAAGTTATAACTGATTTCTAGAATGAATTATGTTAAATAATTTTCAAATTTGCTAGCTGAAGCATACTGCATAGGGTCTCATATTCAATAGGTTTGTTTTCATCTCCTAGTTCATCCATAAATAAAATAAATATCGCTTATATTTCCCCATCCAGTAGTCTTTGCTGAGAAACTTAATCAAAATCTGATCTATGTATTGGTTGAACTCCATGTATCCGACTTTCCCCGCCTTCAAGAAAAGTGCCTCCTCTATGACCTTGCAATCAGTTTTTAGGTTTTTGCCAAAGTAAATCTAGTTTCCTTAAATTTTGATGCCTAAAGCTGTGGCTCTGCTGTTGTTCTCCTATCCTTCGACAATAAGTTTTTCTATTTCATTGCTTCCAAAAAGAAATTTAAGAATATTAAAATCCTTAAGGTGTGTAGGTTCTCTCATTTATTTTAAGATACTTAGCTTCTCCTTCTAAGTTCATGCTATACTTGTTTGGAGTTCCTCACTAATATTATCTTGTATAATCGCCTCAGGGACATGGCCAGGAGCCCATTCTACCTTATACCTTCCTTGAATTAGAATCTACTCTATCATCTAAGTAGTTTTGCGTACTTTGCGCAATAGTTTGTCAAAACAGTAGAATAAAGCAGAGGATTAATGCTAAATCTCTTCCTCACTAGCTCCTTATTCTATAATGAAAAATAACTATACAAATTTAAAATTCTAGAGTCGCTCAAAGCCAAACTTATAAACCAATTTTTATTCTAATTTAAATAAAGAAATATAATAATTATATTGATAAAGATTATTTCACTCTATAGAGTTATCTTAATTTGAAAAGGGATATGGAGATAAATATAAACATATCTTATTCGAGATATTAAATTCTCTAATAATTTGATCTGTCGTTTAGTTCAAGACTATAAATTGGAAGTACTTTTTATAAAAAAGAGACAATAGAATCACCCTGAAATACATTTAAAGAATTAATATCATAAAAAGATATAAATATTTATAAGCCTCAATTGTCTTATTCATTTTCACAAGAGCTTCTTCTCTTGTTTAGAAAGATTTTAATTCCATTTCAACTCCTCTGAAGTGAAGTTCTTTAAATATTTAAGTAGATCCTTTGTAGCTGCAATATAAGTAAATAATTTAAATAAATAACTCTGCAAGTTCATATCTGCTATCTAAGATATTTTAGCAATCAGTATTTGCAATAGTGAAACGACTCTAGGAAAGTATAGGTCCGCCTGTAATGTAAATTTACTAGACTCAATCTCCAACACACTAACAGCCTTTTAGATATTTTCAATTTCACTTATCAAATGTTGTGCATCCTCTGCGCTAGATATGTTCTTTCCTCCTTGCAGCTTCTCATCCCAGAAAGTAGCAAAATCGGCAATTCTTTAGTCTACCTGCTCAAGCCTCTGTGTTATATCTTCCTCTAATTTCCCATCTATGAACTTTTCACACGATTCAAGGACTGCTATTATAACCTTTGAAGTGAAAAGTCTTTAGACTTCACAATACTCTCTGTGCACTTGCTTTTAAAGGCATCTAACTAATCGAACTGCGAGTCTAGTTTCTCCTAACTGCTCTCAAATTATAGAAAAAGCATTTTTAATTCAGTCCTTGCTTTGTCTACTCTTCCCAAGAATTGCTCTACTTTCTGTTCTGCGTAGCCAGAGTCCATCTCCACTTTGAGTTTCTCTATGTCTCTTTCCAAGTCAATTAGCTCTTCTACCATCTCATCTACTTTAGTTTTCAAGTTTTTTCCTGCCTCAAATATATCTGCTAACCTTCAAAAGTATAAAAATTATTATTGGTTCCTTCCAAGGTTGATCTTTTCACTTTGAATGACGAGGCCTGGTTCTTTTTAAGGTAAGGTTTGAAGGAAGAGTTCTAAATCTGACTCAATGGTGCTCTTGTCCTGCCTTATTTCTTAGACAGTGGCTATTATCTCCTCCATTTCTTTTTAAACCTCTTCATTCTGATTAAGGTCATCTGAATCTCCGAGCGAAATACGCTACAGTTAGAGTGCCTTCAGATAAGACTTAGAGTTCTCATCTACTCTATCAATTAAGGGAGCTAAGATATCAGAGATTTAAAGGTCCATCAACTTTGAAAAGTCATTTATTGCCAAAATATAATCCAATAATTTTCAATAGAAAAATATTTATAAATATGAAGTTAATATGATATTATTTTAGATATAAAATAAACGCTCAGTCATGATTTTTTTATCAATAATCCGAAATCAGACTAATCAGAGAGCTCATGGAAGAGAGAATAAGTGTGGCAAATAGATGTTAAGGAGCACTGAAGATTCAAGCATTTCAATTTAAGCTCTCTGCTTTTCTCATATATATGCAACAAAACTGGAACTTCAGCTTAAATTGAGTTAGGATCTTATAAAGAATTATTCTGATCTTGAATTTCAATATTCAATTCTTTGAGTTGTTACAAGTGCGTTTACAAGTTACTCTAAAGCTCATCAAGTTAATCTTTAGTGAAATCGAGCGTCTTTCGAAGCAACTCTAAAATATTATCTCCATAGACTCTCTGCTGTTCCTCATAAGATTTTAGCACCCTCAATAAACCTTGAAAATAGTCGAAGTCGACAAGAGCCTTTTCCAAGTCTTCAGATTGAATTTATTCTAGAAGCTTGGTGATAAAACTGAGGGTCTTTCTGGTTTTAGTGAGTAACCTTTCTCTTTGGAACTCTGTTACTATGTTTGTTTCCCACATAGATTTCACGTCTTATAAGTCTTTCTCAAACTCCTAAATCATTTGCTCGTATCATAAATTAATGCTTTTAAAATATCTTAAATATCTTGAAAAGCAATTATAATAATTTTGGCAAATTTAAATTGAAGTTTAAAGTATGTTTCAATGAGGTCTCTTTCAATTTATTAATTTTAGCCATAAGGGCCTCGGGTGAGAGTGGAGTATTTTAAAGGTGCTTGAGTTTTTCCTGAGCAATTTGCTATTGAGTAATTATAGATTGGTTTAGAATGTCCAAGTTAAGCAGGCGCTTTTCGCAAGCTCTATGAAAAGTATGAATGCTATATCAAATAATCAAAATAAAGTAGCTGGTGTGTGGCTTAACTTATTTAAAATATGCCATTCATTATCAAGGTATTTATGATGCTTACTGTGTCTATTTCAAGTTAATTTTCAGGATCTGAAGTCAATTTCTTGTAGAGTCGGTACTTTTTAGCAAGCAGAACATATCTTTAATTCAAAAGCTTTATCTACTTGTCATGAGTTTAAAATTCAATTAAGATCATTTAAAATTATTTTAATACTCTCATTTTCAAAGGATTCATTTTAAATAAATTATTTTAAAATATTGCATTTTTAGTTCAAATAGTCCAAGATTATGGAAACTAAACTCAATTTATTGTAAGGATAGAATTTTGCTCTAATTGAAATTATAAATTCTCTTTTACAAATTATAACTATTTATATTTCAAATGAGAGACAAGCACTGGATCATTTTCTATTAGATAATGAATAAAAAAGGTAACCTTATTTTACAGAAGACTTTATTCTAAATGAAAGACTAGGTTTAGTTATCCTATTTAGAGCTGCAGACACTACCCATATTTATATTTTATATCTTTAATCTCCACCAAAAGATATAATAGTCTTCTCAGTTTAAAATAATCATAAATGAAATGAACGGTAATAATTATAATAATCACTTCCATGCTTTCTAGTAGGAATAGAAAACTGAAGCGATTCTCTCGCTTTATCGCCTTCTTCGTTATAGTATTCTCTGGCTGCGTTTATAGACTCTAAAAAGTTTATGAGCAGGCCAAGGAATACACCAGCTCAGATGACTTCATGGAAAATAGTCCCATCGTGCCTCCATTCGTAAAAGAACTCAACAAGCAAAGAAAGAGCATAGACTTTAAGAAATAATTGCTAGGAGTCAGACTGCCTCCAGAAGATGAAAGCGAAATAAGATTCAGACTGAAGTAGTAAATAAAGGAAGAGGAGATAAAGTTTAATTAGTAGGGAGCTGGAGGAGCAGATGGAGATCTAGAGTAATAAATACAGTAGTAGAAAAATGAACAGGCGAGAATAATGCTGAAGCAAATGTAACTTCAAGCAGTAATACAAGAATCCTTATACATAAGCTATAAAAAGATAGGCTTTTTTCAAGTTTCAGCATCTTAAGTATTTATTTAAATGAATCAAGCTTTTGTAAAATTAAGAATCTTGAAGTAAGAAGTTTTTAAATTAAAAGTTAGAAGAAATCATTAAATTTTGCGATAGTTGAAACTACTTTTCCAGTTTCTTCTCTCTATTGTCTGAAGAGCTCAAGCTTTTAGCGTATCTCATCAACTCTGCTATGTCCTCCAGAATTGTCACTGGCGGGATTAAATTGATCTTGCTGTCTTTAATGAGGATCCAAGTAAAGGTGATATTAAAATGTAAATTATATAAATATTATTTTAATATGCAATTTAAACGAGATATCACAATAAATAGCTTCAAAATAATTATGAATGAATTAAAGTTTAGTTTGAATTTGGACGCTACTTAGAAACATCTTAATGCATTTCCTAAGCTTTTAGATTAATTTGATCATTTCCAAAAGTTGCTTGAGTTTGATTTTAGCCAGTATTCGAATTCCCTTAGAACTTTTAAGGCTGAGGTCTAAGATTCTCAACTTATTTATTGTAAGAGTACAAGTTAGGTGTAGCCCCTACCTTTGGTACTACAGAAGGAATTGTATTCTTTGGTGAAAGTGTTCCTAGGTTTGAAGCAGGAGCAGTATTTTGAGCGAATCTATAATCATCACTTAGCACATTTCTATGTTGCTGAGCCCAGGATTATGATCATAGTCGTATCTTTATGCAGGTATAGACGGAGGTAAAAGAGGCTTTTTAGAATATGCTTCAGCGTTCTTTTGAAATTGGCTCTAGATTGAATTTAAACCTGTCAGAATCTTCCTGTTTCAAATTGTTAGCTTAGTAAAAGCCAGCTGACGGAGTTGAGGGCTTATTTTCTAAATAACTAGGTGTATATCTGCTTTAACTAATCTCTAGGTGCTGACTCTCCTCTTCTTTGATTGTTGACTTATTGCGTTGCTCTTTCTTTTCCATTTGGAATTTCATTTCCAACTGCCCTGAATTTGTTTTATCTTACTAATTTTCATAAGCTGTCCTAACAAAAGAAACAGGCTCATAGTCCTTTAGATTTTTTATTCCTTCAGAATCATTTCTTTAATACTCGATAAAGCTCCGTTTGGCACTTTTCTCTCATCAATTAAATATAGATGCTTTTTTAAACTCTTTTAAAGTTTAAATTACTTCTACCTTAGGCTAGACATGTGGGTATACCAGCTTCCTTGGTATAATTTTATCTTTGCTAACCTGCATCTTATTTCGCCTCGTCGTCATAAATTTTCTTGTAAAGTGCTTCTTCATATTGATTACGATTATCATAGTTGTAGAGTCTTTCCCTCTATCTAATCTCTTCCTTATCTTCCGAAAGCACATGCCTATGCAGGTCTCTCTTTTACTCTGGTGCTTAATAAAGTGGCCTCTAATCTTTAATGACTTCTCTCTAGTAGGCATATCTGTCTTGAGTCTTGCTTTCATAAGTCAGAGGCTTTTATTTGAAAGTATCGATGTCTCTCTCCTTTTCAAGGAGGGCTTTCTGTGCTCTTGCCTTTGAGCCAAAAGTTGTTCCAGCTGTATTCTATCTACTGTATTTAGGAGTGATCCCTTAATCTCCTCCAGTGAATGGACTCATTTTATATGCATCATTCTCAGGCTTTGAAACAGCATCATTATTTCTATCCAAGAATTTTCCCTCGTATTAGACTCTATTCTTATCATCAGTGATCTGCAACTTCCAAACTGGATTATACTCTTGAGTAATCAAAATTAATCAATATGAGTTCTTGGATACTATTCATAGTTATCTACTCTTTTGAGAAGAGGCTAATATTCATAGGTCCTTGGATTATCTATTTCAATCTTTAGTCCTCTCCTTTCTTTTCTTAGTCTTCTTTGCGATAGAAATCTGTAACTGGTTTATAGTTGTTGAACTTATTAAGAAGAAAGTCTCTGCTCGTTCTCCTATTGAACTCATCTAAATCTTCTAACTTGAGTGTGGTCAGGTCATTTTGATTAACAGTTGTGATTGGGGAGGCCATGATGTCGCCATCTTCCATTCTTCCCAAAATCACTGAGGGCGAATTGAAATCAATACCCGTTTAATTTACATTCTCAAACCTGTTATAGTTTCTTTAATTATTTTGATAAGGCTGAGCCTGGAGCTACTAGCCATTTACCTTCTAAGTATCTTTCGCCTTTAATACATCTAACTCCTGCTAAATTCTCGCGTTTGTTCTGGTCAAGTCATCATTAGCCCATTTCAGCTTCTAGTTTTCATCTTTCAGTTCCCTATTCAGTTTCTCATGATCTTTAACTTTAGCCTCAAAGTCTTTTAAACTTATTATTTTAGACTTAAACTTAAAATTCAAAATTTTAATTTTAGCTTTTAATTCTCCTCTTTCAGTAGTCGAATGATTCTCTCCTTTTCCAGCCCTTCATAAGTCAGATCTGAAACCTTCTTCTCCAGTCTTTGTAAATCCTGTCTCTGCTATTCTATTGCACTATCGTTTTTCATATTGGAGTAGTTTCCATTATAGAAGAATTAAAATTATATTAAATAGATCTAATGCTTAACTTTCTCCTTTCTTTATATTAAATTTCTTTTTTAATTTATATAAGAATTTAAGATAATAAAATTAGTCTATAATTTGGTGGTTTTCGGACATTTTTTCTTATGGTTTATGAATTTAGTTTTTTATCTGTTAAGAATTATTTTAATAATTATTATTGTTGCTTTGTAATTCTTGATTAGCAGTAACTTAATGATTTGATGAATATTTGAAATTTGTCTCTTTCGGGTCATTTTTAGTTTGAATAGAAAATTCATCTGACTCTATCCCGTATCTTTGATCTTTGGAATAGTTTGAAGAGTAAATTTTCTCATAAGCGGAAGGAACTTGATTTGAATTATTGTTATATTTTTAATAAGGGTCATCTCTATTAGGTTAAAAAAAGTAAAAATATGTAATTTTATTATTTTTCTCGTAAATAATTTAAATAAACTCGTTTTACATTTTTATCTTCTCATTTAAATTTATAATTAATTTCAAAAGAATAATCAAGAATTTTATTCAAATAATCTTTAAGCTTTTGCAATAAAATTAAAATATAAAATACACCCTACAAAGTTTAAATTCTTCTGTATTTTCTTTTATTTATTTTTTCTATTTACAAAATTAAGACTATTTTCTTGGAAAATTAGCCAGCTAAAATTATCATATTTTTATTTCAGTTCCATCAATTAAATTTAAATAAAGATGTTTCTATGATATTTTTGTTCAATATGTTTAAGAAATATCATTATAATTTCTGTCTTAATAAAATTATTATAACTAAAGATAGCAAATTAATATTTTAGAGAGGAGAGAGGGTTCATAATTATTGCTTAAATTTTATAAATATAAAAATAAATTATAATATAAAATTAAGAAGAAACAAAGTTATTAAAAGAGGTAAATAAATATTTGCAGAGCAGCTATCTACACTTTTCATCGATCTTCTCCTTTTAAATTAAAAATTAATTAAATACTAACTCAAAAATGCCTCGCTTTAATATGAACTATAGAGACTACTCTGACATTATGAAGTTTGCTTACTCTTTTCGCTGGGACAAGTTATAAAAATACTGCGGAACTTGGTCCTAATCCTAGCCTGCCAATGTGAAAGAAGCCCGACATCCACTTGTACTGATGGACGAAGCATCTTCAACAGATATATTTTGGGCGATTATATCCAATCTTTACTTTCCCTTCACGAGCTATCAATATGCAACAAATCCTCAAGAGCAGAACCAACTCAAGAATGAGATCCTCTCTTCGCTTAAAACCTGCTCAACCACTCTAGAGAATTTCACAAACATAGCAAGTCCACAGCATAATAGATCTCCCTCCCAATAAAATGAGCTTACAGATCTCTTACTCGAGAATAGATTCTTCAGAAAGGATTTAAAAAGAATATTCACTAAGCTAAGGCAAGTCTACATACCAGAGATTGCGCAATAAATTGTTTATGAGGAATAAAAGGAGAGGACAAAAACTAATAAGAAGAAGAGTTAAGGGAAAATTGCATCATAGGATGAGGATGTTATTACTAGCTCGCTTGAAAATAACGAGGTAGAAAATCCAGAAAATTTAGAACAAGAAGTAGATTAGCAAATATAAGAGCTTCAATAATTAAGGATATCAGAACTTATTGATTCCTATTTGAAAGTTGAACTTAAGGATACAAAAAGATAAAATAGGAAATAGATAGATTAACTTTTCAAAAAGTTCACAACAGCTTACTAGAATGGAGTATCTTAACTGCCTGAGGCAGCTCCTGAAATTTATTACAAGCAGACAAAGAAGTGTATTAAGAATTTAAAAGATAACTATGAATTAATTTATGATAAAGGGAAGAATTTGCTGGCCGATGTTTAGTACCCAAGCGTGAAAGAAGAGAAAATGCTTGAGTAAATATATAGGACTACAAGTTTCGCCCATTAAGATTACACAAACGTTAGGCAAAGTTAAATAAGAAACGAAGAAGGATAAGTTAACGATTAGTCTCCTTCTCAATAGAGTACTGATAAGGGCAAGAAGACAGAAGAAGCTTGCAGTGAAGTATAGTAGAGAAAAATTCATAACCCTGGATAAGGAGATGATGACTGCTGCCACGTTTGTGGTGATGGAGACTACGAAGAAGATAACTTGATTGTCTATTGTGGTATTTGCAACATTTCAGCCCACTAAGCTTGCTATGGAATAGAAAACTTGCCAGATGAAGTTGATTGGATCTGCAACAGTTGCTAAGCATTTGGTCTAGAAGGGGGTCTCAGAATATAATGTATCCTTTGCCATAATAAAGGTGGCGCTATGAGGCCAGTGAACTTCAAAAGAACTGCTTATATCTCAAAAACTTCAAATAGTTATTAAGATCGAATGGTAAGGGAGCCCTTGAGCATGAGATCTTCTTTTTAAGCTGACATAATCAAGGATCAATAATTTCAGGATATCATTATGCTTGAAAGAACTCAATCTGATTTGAGGAAAGCAGCTGGCACTGAAAGTCAGTCTGATGAAAGTCAAGAGTTAACTTCTCAAGAGAATCAAAATAATGGGTCTTATAAATAGTTGCTGCTGAATAACATTGACAAGGAGAAAACACTTTCCACTTTTGTTTGGGTACATGTAAACTGTGGAATGCTGATGTCTAATGATGTCCCAAGAAGGATTTCGCCTTAAATGATTTTTGATGTTCGATAATTTAATTTTTCAAATTGCCTTGAGATTTGCGAATTCTGCCAGAACAGTACAGACTTCTAATTCTCCCATCCGACTCCAAAGTATAAGTGCCAAGAAGCAAACTGTCCCATCTATTTCCACATAGAATGCGCCCGTCGCAACAATAAGAAATTCGACTGTGAGGTTGTAGACTTAGACATTCATTACCTACCTGTCTTTTGCAAGAAGCATGAGTTCATGAAAGTAAGCAAGCAGATCTAAGACATGAAGAAAAATCGTTAGAGGGATCTACTGAATTTTGCAAAGAATATCAAACAGTGCAGCATCAATATCTTTCACCATGATGATTAAATAGTGCGGAGAGAGATGGGACTTAAGAAGTATAAGCGTCTCTATGAAGCAAAAGAACAGAGAAATAAGACAAAAAAGGTTCATTATAACCCGAAGACTGACTAGGGAGACTTGGTGAGAAAGTGCCTCATTTTCGTTTATCAAAGCTTCCAAGGCAAAGCCGGTTAATAGAAGAATGGACAGAAATTCAAAATCAAGAGTAAACTATCTTGGGGCTTTATCAAGAAGCAATTGCCTCTGATAGAGACTTAATTCAAGTATAAGAACTTTGATGGCCCTCAGGTATTCAGAGAGTTCAAAAAGATAATCTAAACTGAGGAGAAGTATGATCAACTCTATGATATTTTCTTTCAGGAGATGGAAGCAGACAGGACTATTTCTAAGTTTGATGAGATAGCAGCCACTCCTAGCTCACTGCTGAGCACTTGCCTAGTAGGGAAGAGATAAGTTGCAAATAAAAAGGGTCAATAGAAGTAGGAATAAGAGTAAGAAGTTAATACTTAAAAGAAAGGAAAGCCTTTGAGATAGAAGAGTAAGAGTAAAGAACCAGTCGAAAGCAATCTTATAAAGATCAATAAAAAATCTAGTTAGGAAATTAAGTAAACGGAAAAAGGAGAAGCTTAAAATAAACCTAACGCTTCGTTTTAAGATAAAATTTAAGAACGAAAAGATAGGAAAAGTGCATCTTAAGAAGAGAGAGAAAGCTAAAATGAAGTTCAGAGAAGTAAGCCAGAGGTATAGAGCTATGAAGAATTTGAAAATGATAATAAAATTTTAGAGCAAAGTCAAAAGAAAAGAAAACGTAAAGAGGCACAAAAGACTCATAATCTTTACATTTAAATTTAAAAGAAGAGTCTAAATCAATAAAGTAGAATAGATAATTAGCATAAATAATAATCCAACCAAGATATCCCATTAAGAAGAAGGAGAAATAACAAATTAATTCTTGAAAATCCAGAAGATCAAAACTCCAAAGGCAACAGTGATAAAAACTACGATAAAGAAAAGTTAAAAAATAAGTAAGTTTCACCTGTGAATCTAGCTAGGAAGCGAAGTTCAAGAGAAATAGATAATACCGATTTTAATGATTTAGATGATTATCCAATTAGGAGAAGCAAGGATATTGAAAGTGTGAGGGAATCTGCAAACAGCAGTGAGTTGGATGATATCTAAACAGACAGATACTCACTTGATTCTCTAGATTATATGACAGACGAGGAGGGTGAGTAGGTATTTGTCTACTATGGCTTGAATAAGAGATTTCGAATGACAGAGGAATAGAGATTATACATGTCTAGATAAATTTTGGAGAGGAGCACTTCCTCAACGTCTGAGGATGAAACTTTAACGATCGCATGAAATTAATTAATTTCATGTGACTTATCTATATTATGAATTACGAAATTAATTTAATGTATTTAATAATCTTGAGCAAATAAATTTTGATTCACTATCTTAACTTTAAATTTTATTTTATTAGGTTGGGAATGCTAATCTTAGTTTCTCTGATCCTATTACTTTTTTGAGTCAGAGTTATAATTGTTTTCTCTTTCATTGATAGAATTATTTCTTGATGATAAAAGATCCTAGCCAAGAGCAATTGCAAATTGATTCCCCACAGAAAATTAAAGATAACAATAATTATTCTCTTTATTGAAAAAATTCTTTATAAATTTATAAGATCACTTAAATAAAGAGATAATAAGTTATGCGAATTTTACCCAACTTATTTTATCTTATTAAGATTAAAAATGTATTGAATAATCTTTCATTTCTAATGTAGTAAAAGTTAAAGAAATATGCTTGATAGGCTTGTCATCTAAAGAGTCTATTAGGGTAGGGTAGAGCTTAGGGAGCGAGTCATCTATTCCTATTTCATTTTTAATGTTTGAGCCCCACACATATGCTCTTTCGTCATCGCCTATCAGTGCTGTGAAGTTCCCACCTACACTCACCTACAGGAATTTATGTTTGTCACACTTATCTTTGGGAAACTGCTGAAGTGTAGGAAAAATATAATATGAACATGATATTCTCCAAAGATTCCTGCACCCCATACATACAAATCATTTGAGAAAGTCAATGCTGCTGAGTGAGACCAAGCTGAAATCTATCTCACATTTGACAGGCCTTTAAGTTTTTGAGGAGCTGAGCTATTCTGTTTATTACCGATTCCTAATTATCCGCTGTTATTTGCAATTAAGATTATTAAAATTAACTTTGCACCAGTTGCCCATACTTCTGAATTTTAGGTAAGAAATAAGGAATGAAGTTTTCCAGCACAAACTTTAGTGATTCTTTGATTGATAAGGGATGTCAATTCAGATGGATTACTAACCTAAGATGAAATCTTCTAATTTTTAACTGCGCTTTCAATTCCCAACTGACCATTTAGGTTATCACCACATGCAAATACTCCATGACGAGAAGTCAAGAACAAAGAGTGCTTTGATCCTGCACTAATGCTAATTATTTAGAAAGAGCTGAGTGATTGAATCATTTCTGGGTGATCCAAATTTTTGAAAGAGCTGTGTCCAAGTTCTCCGTTGCTGCCCACTCCCCAACTGTAAACCTAGCCTCTTCTATCCAAGGCAAGTGAGTGGGAAGAGCCACAAGCTATCTCTATGATATCAGAAATGCCTTCAACCAAGCATGGCACATTCGATTACCTCTAAATCTAGATCTATTTATAGTTTAGAATTAAATTAAAATCGATTGGTGGTAAAAATAATAAATGGAGAGTAACGAAATCGAGGCAGTTGAAATAAAAGTTTCATCCCCTGATATGCAGATTCCTCAACTTATCATTAAGAAATATTAGTTTCATCTTTGGTTATCTCAACATTACCTCTGTGCAACGAGAAATGAAGCACTGGAAGTTTCTAAAACTAAATTATCTTCTTCATCAAAAATTATGTCCACTATAATTTTGTACTAAGCTGTCACGAAAGCATTGTAAGTATGAAGAATTACTAGAATATGATTATTTAAATGAGAAATGATAATAATTGGGCAAACTTGAACAGTAAGTCTATCATTCATATTTATTTAAAAAAGATTTAATTATCTTTTTTAATAAATTCTCAGCTATAATTTGAATAAGGAAACCTCAAGCTAGAGTCTCCAACGCCTAACCTTCCTTAATCGTTTGAGCCCATAGAGTAAACTTATCCTGCATTTGTAGCTACAAATAAAGTATGGCTTTCTCCGCAAGCCACATCGGTAATCAAAATATTGAATGAACACACTTTGGGAATACTATGAATCATTTATTCGCAGCCTATACCCAGCTACCCATACTCGTCATCTAAAAGAAATTAATATAAACAGAAAAAAAGATTTCTTACTTCCCCAAACATAAACTTCCGTAAAAAGTTCGTCGCTTGCGTTCTCATTATCACCAAAATTATCTTGCATTTTGTAAACCTATGACAATAAACTTTGAATTTTGAATTTAAATTTTAATCGAAACTTATATTATTCTTATATGAAAAGTTAATTTATTTCATCACTCTATCTTTAAAATGTGTTTTGCAAGCGCCTCATCAACTTTCTTAAGGCAATCTTCGAGCTCGCCCAAAACTCTGCTTTCATCTTCTTTCTAAGCGAGATACATTTTCTTTACTAGTGCTTTCTCTTAAGGAGGTGAGACCTAATAAAAAGCGTCTGCTCTGGCTAGGTGATAGGAATGCTTCAAAATATTAGAATAAGCATTATCTCTTATCCACTGAAGCTTTTGAACTTCAAAAGTCTAAAATAATTCAACGGCTCTATTCTCTAGAGCCTTCACTTCCTCTGAAACATCCCACTTCAGTACTTCCTCATCATAAGTTCTCTACATTACCAATAGCTCCATCTTTCCAAGGAAGAGGGCTCTTCCATATATCTCACTACCAAGAAGTTCTTAAAATTGCAGGAGAGCTTTCATACGAATCATATAAAAATCTCTGGTCTCATTTTTCTGGCTCATAGAAAGCAGTTCCATGTGGTGATCTAAAGGCATAACTTTATCTGTTCTTGCAAATAATTTATCTAATGCCTTTGCAACTAGTGCCTAAGATCTAACATCGATTTCTTTCTCTTGCTCCTTCATGGTTTTTAATTTAGGAGATCTACTCATTAGATTGTTCATTTCTTATTGATGTTGCAACTTTAAATATTGGACAGGCAAAGTTTCTTAAATAGCAAGAACATAGCAAGATTTGCAATAAAGGTCAGTTTTATTGGGAACATTAGGGTCACTTAAGCAAAAGATTTCAGGGTTAGGCTGATATTCAGGAACTTAGAAATTGATTGAGTTCTTTGAAAGTTTCAAATCTGCATCGCACATTTGAAGATATTGAAGCTAGCCGCATCTCTTGCATTCTATTTGCTTTAAGTTAGATGATTCCATTTACTCTTGCTGTTATAGATATTTTATTAGAGATGAGAATGATTTGTTATATTTTATTTAAAAACTAGATATATTTATTCTATCATTAAATATTCAAATTTGGTGTATGCTGAATATAGCGCCAAATCCTTAAGATATAATTGAATTTATTTAAAAGTATTCCTTTGATATTTTTAGTTCAGTTTATCCTTTGATGAAGAGATTAAGCTTTCAATCAAATCCCTTAAACTTATAAGGAAATTTTAATTAGCTGTTTAAATTTAATTTCTTTATTTAAACTTATAATGATGCAGAATTTATATTGAACCAGGCAATCTAAGTCTTCACGGATGTTTACTTTGAAGTTCTCTCATATTCTCTGAACTTTTTATCTAAATATGCATATATTTCCAGAGGTTTCTTGATTATTACTTTGTTTACTAACTTTTCAAAGATTGTGATATCTTCTCATCTTACAATGCTTGCTTTGAATCATATTGTAGCTTTTTTATTTTTCACACTAGTAGTATTCCTATAGTTTCATATCGCATGCAAGTATTATTGCAACTTTCTCTAAGATCTGTCAGTTCTTTTACGAACTAAAAACATTTCTCTTACTTCTTTAAAAGACATTCGTAAGTGTAAATCTTCTCAGCATACTCTTCTTGTTTGATAACTTATTCGCGTCGCTTCAGTAAAGTATGGCTAGTCGTAAATATATTTCAGATTATTAAAAAAATTGGCTTAATGGAGTCTATAACTCGTTTCATTCGATTAAAAATTTGATAGTTATGTCTTTTCAACGATAGATGTTTGCTACAGTCTACGGAGAAATCTTGAGATAAGGAAACTATCTATGAAAGTTCTTCGCGCGCTACTCCAAACTGAAGTGCGCGCTGTCACTCTCAACATTTTTTGCGATGGAATTGATGCTGAGAACTGGCTATTACTATTACTGACAAGAGTAAATACGTCTATACCTTTGAGAAGGATCATGTAGTTATTTTTGTGTAATTTAACGTTCGACTCGATGCAAACCTTATTATCACTCGAGATCGATTTCTTACTTCCCCAAACATAAACTTCTGTAAAAAGTTCGTCGCTTGCGTTTTCACTATCACCAAAATTATCTTGCATTTTGTAAATCTATGACAAATAAACTTTGAATTTTGAATTTAAATTTTAATCGAAACTTATATTATTCTTATATGAAAAGTTAATTTATTTCATCACTCTATCTTTAAAATGTGTTTTGCAAGCGCCTCATCAACTTTCTTAAGG
>JAJKFJ010022179.1:0-70619 GCA_027382625.1 Tetmemena sp. SeJ-2015 | reverse complement strand
AATATGATCTAAAATAAGCCTTTCAAGCAAGGATTGAAGGCCATTCGTTCAATAACAAATAGAACATACAAAAAACAGCATCTTAAAATTTAAATATATTCAACCTTAAATAAATTTTAAATCTTCATAAAGATGGTGGATAATTACTCTTGGGAAAAAAAATTTTTTTTTTTTTTTTTAACCCAATTAAAAATTTTTTTCTCAAAATTAAATTTAATGAAAATAAAAAATAAAGAAATAAATTAAAATAAATTGAAAAAAATTTTAAATAAAAAATAAAAAATCAAAAGTTTTAACTTTATTTTTAAATTTTAATTTTAATTTTAATTTTAAAATTTTAATTTTAAAATTTTTTTTAAAAAAATATTAAAAATTTTCTTAAAAATTTTAAAATTTATATTTTTTTTATTTAGTTTTTTTAAAAAAAATAAACTTACAAATAAAGAATTTCTTTGAAGGTGCTATATGGGCATTGCATCATCAATTGTTTCCCTCTATAAGTCGTCAGTCGCCTCTCAGATGTGAAAGAAAAGAATTCCTTGCTTATTCTTTCATCCTCCCTTAAAGCTTGTCCTATCTAGACAGATTCCTCTTCTCGACAATGCTTCTCTGCCGAAAGGACCTGCAGAAGAAGTTTACTAGATGGAGTTGTATACATATCACACTTTCAATCTTTGAGGGAACTGAGCAGCTGGTGCAAGTCCAGAGACAGAGCTTCAATTTATTCTTTTTGAAAATTAATAATTAGGCCTATAATTTTCCCTCTCTAATTCACAAAGTCTTATTCCAACTCACTGATTATTTTTAGACTATTTGAACATTTATTTAGTACTAATAAAATCAGGAATACGCTTTTAATTCACATATTGTAAATTTCCAACTCAAATATTCCAATACTCTAACCCAAAATGTTCCAATAGTCTAAACTGCAAAAATCTGCAAATGTGATTTAAATTAATTTAGGCGTAATTTAAATTAATTCACTCAACCTATTAAATTTGAACTTGATTAAAAATAGAGATCTCAAACTGCCACAGGAACCACTACATTAGGAAATCCAACCTGATCTCTTCCATCTTGTCAACAGCCACATATTATTTTAAACTATTGAAAATCAACGCTAAATAAAAAATATAATCAAAGTTCTCAAGCATTATTTTATCAGAGATTGAATTAGTTTGATTTTATTTCTAATCTAAATTCTTTTTTAAAAATTATTGCGAGTTTCTTAAAAATAAAACACTATGCTCTTTTACTCATTTATCGTTGTTTATTAAACATAAACTTCACTATAACTTAAGCATTCCTTCTTAAATTAGTTACGATATCAAATTAGTAAGACTGTCATCTATCTACTAAAGAATACTTATAATTTATTTATATCTAGACACTCAATCACTTCTACTTTAATAAATTTAAGCTAATAATTTTTTATTTTTTTACGCATTAAATAAAATGCTTACATAATTAAGAGAGAAAAAAATTTCAAGTCTACATATTGAGAAGCTATATTTTTAATATTTTCTTTTGTTTGATTTGAAAGCCTTATTTTTCTTAAATTATCTAGAAGTTACTGATATTTAATTCTTTTCCCAATTTAAACTCCCAATATATTTTTATAATGATAACATCTAGGTGTTCAATCGAACATAATCCAAAATTAAATTAATTCTAGATCAATATTTGTTATTGGTCAATATATTTCCTGGAATATAAATAACTCTTTTTACCAAAACTATAAAGAAATATTAAAGTTTAACTAATGCATATCCTGAATTAAAAAGAGCTAAAATTTAGAGCAATATAAATTAAATCTTTCCAATTAAATAGAATGAAAATTGGAAAAATAAAAAGTTCAAAATAAGTATCTCAAATGAAATTTATAGTAGGAACAATATAATAAATATACTCTCAACTTAAAAAATTGCTTATCATTTTATCTACTATTCTTATGTTGAAGTCAAAAATAAAAATATAAATGCCTTCAAAAAGAAACTCTAAAGAGAGGAAGTTATATATATAAAAAATTCATACTTTTGTATATTAAGTATTAAAAAATGTCATGTAGCATTTAAATAAGCTAATGCCTAATTAAAATTTAAGTATAAACTGCTAAAATGCTTTTTTAATGGAATAATGCTGAGAATTAAAGACTATTAAATTTTAAATTTTAAGCTTTTTAGATTGTGTTTTAATCAAATATAGTTAAAAAGCAAAAGTTGTTTATAGGATGATTATAACTAGAATTTATTATTATTGAATCTAGGACAATCTCTATATCTTTGGGTTTTTAAAGCATTTAATTGCAGTTAAGTTGCTGCTCCTTACTTATTATTTAGCAAATCAAGGATTTTGATTAATTTCTAATTTTTGTTTACTCGTTTCCTATTAATATTTTTCTCAATACCTCACACGTTGGACAAATCATGCCCTCAATGGCTGGAGGCAATAGCGCTGATCTTACTAAAATGGAGCCTTGCATTTTTCACAACCTGCCTACTTACTACTACTGCGATAAAAATTGCGTTCAAGATGTTGTCTACCTTTGTTAATAATCAAAAACCAAAATTATCATAAAATTAAATAATATAAGATGTATAGTGGAAAGGTTATTTTAAAATAAAAAAGCAAGCTATATATTATAAATAGGTAACCTGTTTTTCTTTAAAGAAAAATTTTAGAAGAAATATATCACGTCAATGATATTCACCTTAGCTAATAAAAAGGGCTCATTTTTAATTTTAGAGCAGTTCAGGTCAAGGATAATAACTTGATAATTTTAATATTGATGACCTAAAATTATAAAATATAAAGAAAATAAGTTGAGAAAAATCAGGTTTAAGGCAAACTAAATTTTTATCCAGCAAAATAAACCTAGCTAAACAAATAATCGCAATAATGGATATTGATGAAATTTCAATCAAAATTTTGCTACCAAAAAGGAAAATAACATAAAGAGAATTTTTCAACTCTCTGCGGCAAGTAATATAGGTTGAGAATTAAAAAAATTAAAATCGGTGATTGGTTAAAATAATAAATGGAGGGTTGCAATTTTGTGGCAGATGAAATGACTGATTCACCCCTTGATCTGCAGCTTGTTCGATAGCCAATCAAAAATTAATACGAGTTTCTTCTTAAAACTTCTCCTCAACACCTTCTAGAAGCATTCTTCTTGCTCATCTTCAAACTATTAAAAACTTGTGTCGCATATAACTCTGTACAGAGAGCTCCCAAACAAAAGTAGTAAGGATTAAAATATCTTAAAATTTTATGCTATTTCGAATGGTGTAATAATTATTTAAATTGGACACACTTCAAATGTCACTCATTTACTCCATTTTATTTTAATATATATCTTAATTCTTTTTTTAATTAAATTCTCAGCTATAATTTACTGATATTCTTTTCTCTTTAAGAATAATTATTTAGATTTTAATGCCTTGATGATCTAGACAGTCCTCATGACCATAAACTAATTGCTCGTTCAGCTATTTGCTAAAAGTTATTTGAATCTATAAGTATTACTCACAACAAAGTTATATATAAAATTAATTATACTAAAATTAATAGGAATTTAAAATAATTCAAAATTTTAAATATTTTCTTTAAAGTAAATGTATTTATTCATGGGAAAAAAAACGCGAAATTACTAAAAAATTACTCCATGATCTATCCAATCTCAGTTTCCTTTTGGATCTAAGGCATGGATGCAATATCCCTTATCAGTAATATGAAGCAAACGCGATTAGATGATTTATGGTTGAAATTTAATCAATTCCACAATTATTGATCTTATGTACTGACTTATAATTTAAACGTGTTTCTCCCAGGTATTCATTTAAATCTTACTATTTTCTTTTATTTGAATAAATATTCCTCTATCTCTTCTTTAGAATCTTAATCCTTTTAATTCAACTCCTAACATATTATTTTAGATAGTCTAAAAGAACTCTATTGATTTCCCTGTCTTGTTTGCGTGATTAGTTGCACAAATGATGACTACGCTTTTCTTCTCACAATTAAGGTTCAGAAATAGAGAGGCATATTAGCACACTAGTGTCCAAAAATTTAATTTCTATTCTTCACCGGTTCTCCTATAATATTACAAAAAGCATCTTAAAGTAGCGATAAACTAAAATTAATAATCATAATATTGTAAAATAAAATGTTTGTTACAATAGTCTGTTATTAGAATATCAAAGAGTTTTTATACTCAAATTTTCTCCTCTTACTTTGCTTGTCATTTTTTCATGCAATTAAAGAATTAAGGAGATTTTACTTAGACAGTTTAAATCAATATTATAAAAAATAATAATGATTGATTTTCCTTTCGAATTAATCCTATAATAGTCATTTCTAACAATCATCGCAAAAATGTTGAGAGTCCCAGCGCACACTATACTCTCGCATTTGAAAGTTGCTTTGCAGATGAGAAAGTTAGGATTTTGAGCTGTTCCTCATCGCACTTCTAAGTT
The DNA here is from genome assembly GCA_027382625.1 of Tetmemena sp. SeJ-2015. NCBI lineage: Eukaryota > Ciliophora > Spirotrichea > Sporadotrichida > Oxytrichidae > Tetmemena > Tetmemena sp. SeJ-2015. The sequence continues at coordinate 66,144 of JAJKFJ010022179.1, read as the reverse complement.
TCAAGATGTTTGCCATCTTATTTGATTGACCTCAAACTCTTCGCCATAAGGCACTTCAGTTTAAAGTAGCGCGCGAAGATCTTCCATAGATAGTTTCCTTATCTCAAGAATTCCTAGACTGAGCAAACATCTATGTTGAAATGGCATAACGTACAAAACGTGAATGAGTGAAGCGCGTTATAGACTTCACTAACATTTTATTATATAATTAAATGTTTTTACACTCTCAGGTGTGAGAGTGAAGCGTGAAGTTTTTATGTGCTGACGAAGCTGTGTTACAAAACAACACCTTCATAAGAAGAGTTGGTACAAGAAGCAGGATAACATAGAAGTTTACGAGTAGAAGTAAATATAACTAAAAGTGCGTTACTTGCAGGAATCAGCGAAGACTAGGCTTAGAAGCTTATGTCCTTCATCCTCGCTCTATCAAGCGAGAGCAAGTCAAAACCCAAACCCAAATATGAAAGAAAGTGAAAAATAAGTTGTGTATATTATTTTTTTAAATTAAACTTATAATATGCTAATTTTAACCTAACGGAAATCTAAAGTCTTCTAGGAAGGGTACTTGAGTCTGTCTCATATTTCTGAATTTTTATACTTTAATTTCCTCTATCTCAGAATACTGAGTGTTAGGTTCATAGGGTGGTTGTTATTACTTTTGTTTATAACTTTTTTCAAAAGTTTTTGATACTTGTTATTTTAATGTTTGCAATTATATTTGCTTTCATCCTTCACTTTCACACTAGTAGTATTCTCCTTGGTTTAAATATCGAATTCAAGTATTGATTGCAACTATAGACCAAATGCCCACTGCACTAAACCGTTGAGCCAAGTCTGTCTCTAGGGGGAAAGTAGCCTGCAGTTCCCTTGCACCGATGTTTCCCTTCAATTTTTTCTCTTCTTACAACTCTGTTGAAGTCTATGACAGTTGCTCTGACTGGTTCAAAGTTTATCATGATGTTCTCTGGCTTGAGATCTCTGTACGAATCCCAACTCATGCAACCCATCACTCCTCTAACGAGGTCAGTGAGAATAGCAGTAAGCTAGTACTTGTTGCCTCTTGTGAGAAATTCTTAGTGTGATCTCCCATTTAGGAAGGCGAATGGCGATGTAATCATGATCAAAGAAGACCAGCAAGATGAAGAACGTCCTTCAAGTTTTTGCCCCTGCTTCTCTCAACACTTCAGTTCGTTCGCAAACTCAAGACTTCTCTTTTCCCTTCTTTCAAGGTATTCGTAAGGGAAGATCTTGTAAGCATACTCTTCTTGTATGATGGGTTCTTCGCTTCGCATAGCAAAGGGGGAGGTAATTTTGAACACACTCCTCCAAAGTTACACTTCAAGCAATGGAGTCTTGCTTTGAGGTAGCTGAAAAATTTCTGACACCATACACTAAGGCTTCTGATTTATGAACTCAATTTCCTTTTTCTCTCTTTGCTTCCCCTTTAGTTGAACCTTGTCAAGGTATGTGCTTGCCTTTAGCTGGCACCCTTTTAAAGTTTTTTTTATCCCCAATTACGAACTCAGCCATGTGCTTCTTTCTCCATGTGTTTCTTGAGGAAGCAGAGTGAGAGAATGTCTGCTCACAAGTTGAGCAAAGGGTAGCGACCGTCCACTTTCTAATGCTTCATATAGATCTTAAAATTTGTCCCGAGTGGACTTCCTTGATGTGCCCCTTGAGGCTCTGAGGGTATTCGAACTGTCGTTGACATTATCGCATTCAAAAAATTTCTTCTCCTCATTTATCCCCTGGGGCAGCAAAAAGAGGAGCATCAGGTGGCGATAGTTTAAACGGGCCCCCCGACTTCTCAACTTCTTGGCTTGACAATTTAAAGAACAGAGATTCTTGCCCAGTCAAGTTCAGAGAGCTCTCCCTTGCACTTAGTGCACCAGCATCTTGTTTTGTTCTGTTCGAACATTAGTTTAGCTTGTGTTTGGGTAAGGTTGTATTGTTTCTTAGCTAGGTTGGTTGCCAAATTTTAAAAAAAATTTTTTAAAATTAAAAAAGAGCCGGCACTTATTATTGTATGTTGCCAAAGGGGCAGAGCATCACGAGAACATAGAGTGCAAAAGAAAGTCAGTTATTGAGTTCTTTATCTTTTTATTATTAATTTGATAGCTCCTATTATCTCTTATTCTGCTTGATTTGCTACAATTAAATTCAAAACGCAGTTTAGTAGTGGGTACTAATTTTCCGTTGCACCCTGTTAGTTAATGTCGCGTCAGAAAACTTAAAATAAGTGATAATTTCATTGCAAGCGATTGAATGCTACTTTAGTTGCAGCAACTTTTTGTATTGTATAATAAGTTTTAATAAATTAGTATTAATTTAATGGAGCACCACATTAAAAGGGGCTCCATCTTACAATTGCACCCGATCGCTAGTTTCTAAATCTTTTCTATTTAAGCTTGGTCCTCTATAGGATCTCACTATTAAATAGTAAGACTTTAGCTTTGTTCGATCTAGATCAATAATAAAAACTTTGATTTTCAAATAGAACAACGAGTACTCGAGCAAGAAAGGTGGAAAACTTGAATGTTAAGCGATTAAGAGTGGAAGGCAAGAGTTGGCAACAGGTTCCGAAGCAAGGAAGACTCTACAGGTACCTCATTAGCAAGGTAAGAAGCTCTCATATGGGGTAACAATAATCTTAGTTGGTTTGTTCCTTCCGAAAAATGTATGGAAAAAAGATCTCGTTCCTCAAAGAATTCTTGCTGATGAGAAAGAAAGCTCTCAAAACAAAACGATGTCAACAGATGGAGATCCCAAACTAACTGAGATCTCAGTACTAATATGTATGACGATGGATGGGAGATCGGAGGTTGCTCTATTCCCTTTCCCAACAAGGAAAAACTTCTCAAACAAGTTGCCAGAACGAAGGTTCTTCTTTTTGGGGTCCTTGCTACTGTACGTGCAGAGTACTCAAAAAGATATTGAAAAATGCACACAGGAAGAAAATTCTAAGTAGAGGAGAACGACCCAAGAAGCAAGGAATAGTTATCAGCGACGAATGGTTTTGAGCAGCTTCAGAAGTATCAACTATATATGGAAGATCTTGCGCGCTACTCCAAACTGAAGTGGTTGTGCGAAGAGTTTGAGGATCAATCAAATAATTTATGTGCACAATCTTGAAACTTAGAAGTGGGAAATAAATCCTAACTTTTTCATCTGGGAACTTTCAAATGCGAGAGTATAGTGCGCGCTGGACTCTCAACATTTTTGCGATGGAGTTGATGTTGAGAACTGGCTATTACAAATGATAAGGGTGACTACATCATACCTTAGAGTCAAAATAACTGAGATAGGATGGATCATTAGTTTTTTGAGTAATTTCGCGTTTGACTCGCATGATTATAAGTATTAATAAAGAAATTAATTATACACAACTTATTTTCAATTTCTTATCATATTATGCTATTTTGAGTGTGTTACAATAATTTCTAATTTAAGATTACAAATATTAATGAGCAACATATAGAGAAATAAAATGCTTCTAATATGTGCAGGATTCTCATCTCCTCACCCACTTTTGCATATAAAGTTTTGATACGAGTTGTAGATGCTATTATTATCTCTCGACGTGAGAGATTAATTGTTTATCGTTTATAAAGAGATGGCATTGTAACATTTTTCTAGTTACATTTTTATTTCCAAATTTATAGAACTTTATTTATAATAATTTGAAGTCATCATGTATTTTACTTATTTTTAAAAGCAATTTCTTTATTTGAAAGTGGAGGACATGTACTAAAAGGTAGAAGATTCCTTTACTCACTTTTAAGAAATAATTGATCACTCTCAGAATGAGCTTGTTCGACTAGAACTAGAAATACAACCTAACTAAAAGAACCTCAAATAGGATTACAAGCTCATTAATCAGATGCTAGAAATGTCAGTCGAGAGCAAGGCCTAAGCAGAACAAATATACATATTATTCGCTCAATGTAATTATAAAATATTTTGCAAATAAGATCATTTTTTCTTTTTCCTTATGGTTTTGAAGTATTAACTGCTGAGCAATAATCTTTTAAAAGATTATATTTTGGCTTTGTTTCTAACATTTGTAAAGCCCCCTTATCAAGCTATTAAAAGATATCCATACTATATAGTAAATATATTTACTAAAAAGGATGAGATAGAGTGGAATAATTTATAATTTGAGAGGTTCTGTAATTCCTTTAATAATTATATCTTCTAATTGCTAATACTTATACAATTTATTTTAATTCTAAGTAAAAAAAAAGAAGTTAAAAATAAGACAATAAATAGAGGAAGTTAAATGCATCGTTAATTTCTAAATATCATTATTCTGAAAAAACACTGTAGAGTCAATCTAATTTGATATCTCTTCGTAAGAGATTGTGAAACAAAATGAGAGTATAGTTTTTGTTCTCTAGATCAAGAAATATGGTGAAGGATTATTATATTTTTGACCTTTACATAGGATGGTATATCGTGATTCTTAACTAGTACGATAAGTGCTGGTTTTGTAAAATGATTATTAATTTACATTCCTCAAATTTTACTTTATTTTACTTTACTATATTTTTGACCTTTTTATAAGCTTCCGTAAATAGGATTTATACTATAAGAGATTTTATAAATTTACAATATGAAGGCATCAAATTTTAAAGATTTAAATTGGGCTCAATTTTTAGAATGGAACAAACAGGAAAAGCTTGATGCTGGTATTGAAAGAGTAAGGGAGGGTATCACATGCAATTTCATTTCTTCAATCGAAAGGATATATTAGGCTATCTATGATCTTTATTTTATCTAATGCATAAAGTAAGTTTCATAAAACCTAAGCTAGAATTAGAGACAGAAAGAAAGAAAAAAAATCTTTAATTAATATTTAACTTCCAATGTGGTATTAAGTGTGCCTTTAATTTATAAAATTTGAAAGGTAGTGAATAAACTACTCCTAAATAATATTCTTCTCGAGAGCTAGGTAATGCTGTAAAATAGTATTGTATCTATCTTTCTCCACCTTCAAGTTTTCAAATGGAAAATGAATGTTTATTTCTCCTCAACCGAAGAAGAGAGGGTACGCTAACTTAAATAATAGTTATATGAATGTATTATCTTTTGTTAACTTACATCCTTTTATTAGCCTCTCTTGCATATCTGCACCATTCAAAGAGGAGCAATAATAAGCCTTAATTAGGGAACGCAAATTCCTGACGCTTGTCCTCTCATCTAGAAGGTCAAGCTGAATTATGTGCCTAAACGGGCCTTTTACTTAATTTATATTTAAATGTTAGCTTAAAGTCTTTCTCTGGCAAGGAAATAAAAAATATCTTAAGCCTGTAAAGACAACTGCCAAAGTTTTGCTTACTTTTTATTTCCTTTCTATGAGTTCTATTCTTAATTATTTTCTTAGCTATGTTACAAATTTTGATTTAGCCTTATTATGCTTCAAATTTGTTATATTAACTTATTTAGTAATTAAGTCTAAATTATTCTTTCAATATCTTTAAAAATAGTTATTCGATTAAAGATATATATTTTCCGAATGAATTTAATTAACTTTAATATATCTCTTAATTGTTTTTGAACAAATGAACCTAAACTATAATGTGATTGATCTGAAGAGATTGGAAGGCCAAGTTCCAATGGTAGAATAGTTCTTGAAAGATATGGCATACTTACCCAACATCACAATTCAAACTGTTTACACAAACTATAGGCAAGTCTATCTCATTACTTTTTATAACATCTCTTTTCTTTATCTCCATAACGATTTCATGGAGCTCGCCCATGATTCGGAACCCAAGATCCTCTTCCAACTTCAATCATTATTTCAAAAACTAATTTATTTTCCTCATGACTTTTATTTAAGAATATTAACATTCGTAAATTTTAAAAGAGAAAAATTACAATTTAAACTTAGAGAAATTTCCACAAAACTCAATAAGAAAGATAAAAGTCTCTACATAATTTAATTTTCAAAAAGATGAATGGAAAAGAATTAAATTTTTAAAAAGTATTTTTAATTTAAAGTTTTCCCATAAATTTGGAGGATAATCAACAGAGCTCTTAAGGAAGAGCTGAAGGAGCAAGTAGAAATAAACAAGATGTTAATGGATAAATAATCCAAGCAAACAAAGAAATGAGGAAGTACAACTAAAGAGAGAGAGAGAGAGATCGCTCCATTAATTCTGTCGGCAATATAATGAGTATTGATCAATTAAAGCAATTAATGCTCAATCGGCAATTTATGATAGCAACTAATTTTACAATTATTCTTTGCAAATTATCATTTACCTTGTAGAGTTAATAAAGAAAAGGAAAATAATAACGAAATCAATTATTTTATGCTAGTAAAGAAAGTAAGAATAAGATCCAAATATCCTAATTGATATTTATTAAAATAGAAAGTTTCAAAATAGGATATCGAAAGATAAAAGAGGAAAGTTCATTTTTTAATTTAATATGACTGAGGTAAAGTATTTTAAAATTCAATGCTAGAATATATCTACCATTAGTGATAGCATTTTTTGTAGCAAGTTTACAATAGATTCCTAGTGAAAATATTTAACTTGAGATAACACTTACCCTCCTTACCATATGGCTATTATAGAGTTGCAATTTATTTTGCCAATTTTCCTCTTAATAAGCTTTGCTAAAGAAGAGAGCTCTCACAAGCTTAACTGCTACTAAAGAAAACTGACTTTATATTCCCTCTCATAAAATTACTTAGAGTTAATATTTAAAATTCTATTTTAAATATAATGAATTCTTTAAGCAAATGATTAAAAATCAATTAGAATGTAGAGATGGCTTCTTAAATTTTAAAGTCATTTTTAACGCTTTTAAAATCAATAAACAGGAATTATAGTGTGATTGATGCCGTCATTGGCTCTTTGAACAGGTTCGACAGGTATGAACCATAAGCGTCTGTCTTTGCCTAAAGTTTATTCGATATTTCTGATTATACTACCTTGACTAAAGGGATTTTTGCCCATAAGACCGCCCATTTCTATTGTCGTGAAATTTCTAGCGAGCAAGTAGGCATGAGTAGCCAACAGCATAAAACGTGCTTAAAATTTAAAAAAGCATTCCTATTGAGAAGGAGAAAGCTAGAGAGAAAACACCTGCAAGCATATATGCTATGTCTTTTTGAAACTCGTTAAGACTGTTCTTAGCCAGGAATAAAGCGATGGAGGCATGGGAAGTTCCTAGAAACGCGTAGAACAAGAAGTTGAAGAAGAATTTGTGATTGTTAACGCCAACGCAGTTACCAACCCAGGGGCAGTGATGATCCATCTTCATCACACACTAGTTGCACACAGAACAGTGATGAGTGCGAGGGGGCTTTACTTGCTTGCATTTCTGGCAGTAGCGAAATCTTATGAAACTTCTTTAAGCAGCTGGAAAGCGCTCATCTATTTCTGATTCTACCTACTCCCAATCCTCATCTCTTTGCTAGCTTCATTTATATTAAATAATCGCAGCTCTGATATAGAAAATGTTTATAGACTTTAATAGAGATCTTGATGCTGGATTAAAAACTAGGATCATTATATTAAAAAGCATTCTAATTTCGATAGTGAATTTTTGCTTAAAGTTTGCCTTTGGCAATTTCAAATATATAAAAGACAAGAAATTGAGAAGGTCTAATTTATATTAGAGTGTTTTAACGAATTAGAATACTGTTTATTATCCTATACTCATTAATTTATTCAAATTAGGATTAACTTAATAAATAGCTTGGTGAGTTGTTATTCTTTCTTATTGTCCTTTGTTCAACTGAAGTAGCAGTGGAATTAGACTGTGTCTCTATGCTTTCATCATGAGCGAGATGGCTTCTAGAGGGAACATCTTTGTAGTCAAGTTCATCAGATGAGGAATTATTTTAGTCTTCGTTTACATTTTATGCATCCTCTTCTCCGTCTTAGATAGTGTTATTTTAAATATACATGCTATCTATAAATAGAATATAAGAAGATCATTATGTGTTAGATTCGATGTCTCTTTGCTTTTTAGGTCTAATGGTGATGAGGTTATTTCTCTCGTAGTGTTTTTTATTAAGTTTTTTGACAACTTCAGTGGAATTGCGAGGGTTTTTCTATAAAAAGATTGTGGAATAATATTTTACTTACATAAACTTAGCTTTAAATAAAATATTAGAAATTAACTTAGAATTAGTTTAGAAAGTAGGAGGGAGGTAGCCAGGATTGGATAGCATTGTCTTCAGAAGAGACCAGAGAGTCATCGTCATGAAAAATGTATGCATCACACCAAGGAAAAACGCTGACACTGAACCATGCTAAAATTCAATAAGGACTCTTAAATAGTACGATATCAAAACTTTATAGGGAAGGAGAGATCGTTCAATAGCAATTCAATACTTACTTTTTTGACTTAGAGAGGCAAGAAGTCAAAGTAAAAGATGTAACTTATGAAAAGAGTTAGCAATATCGACAGAATGGAGGGCAATCCAAACGCTAGCTTCTTATAATTCATTTCTCTAATTACAAAATTATTTATCTTTCAAACAATATCGCTTAAAAAGAAACATTCTGAAAATTAAATTAATCCTAGTGATCATTTGATTAGAATCAATTTTTAAAAGGATTTAAGGTTCTTAAAAGAAAATTAAAGTCATTCTAATTAGTAAATCTACATTTTAGATTATTTAAGGAGAAATAAATGCAATTGAATTCAAAATTATGAAATACATTTTTAATTACTAAATTTGTTTGATTAAAATACATGTATACTTTTAAATTAAAAAATGAAACTATCTCTAATATAAAAATAGATATCCTGTAATGAGGTTACTTTACATTTGTATTTGAGTTTGCCAATAATACTATGAATTTGCTCTATCTTTGTAGGTTATATTCGAAGAATGATGATATGAGTGAGGGAATATAATAATTAAAAATTTCATTTTATTGCTTTGGAAGTGGTTTTAGTAAGAAAGAGGAGATTAAATGGCAGATGAAATGATAGAAATGTATGCCATGATGGAGCGTCTGCGAAAGCAAGCCATCCACTACACTTACATGGTGGAATAAATGAGTGATGAAGACATAGATAACCTTCTTTAGCAAGAGGCAGAGAAGATCCGCAAACTCTGCCACGGCTACAAGTCCATTGAGGTTTCTCCCCTGCTCTTCCACTACGCTTTGGAGCAACGGATATAGCAATCTAATGATCTCAGGAGGAGAATGAGGCGCACCTACTTCGACATACTAGCAAAACTAAATAGCACAATTGATAAGCAACCTAAACCAAAGGGAGAAATTTTGGAGGTGAGCGACATATACAGAGATCAAGTCAGACCTATGAAGAACAAGATAAGGCAGATTTGGGCCTACCTCTTCAACAATATTCATATGCCTAACCAGAGAGAAGACACCAAAGAGTGGATTATGAGTCAGAAACTTAGAAAGGAAACCATTGCTGAGGAAGCAAGTATGACTAAGGGAGAGGCCAAGAGACAGTCCAGGCCTCCCGAAGGAGAACGAAGAGGGCCTTTAATTAGCATAAACAGTAAAAATAAGCGGAGGAGGTTTGTATAGAGCCTCAAAAGTTAAAAGAGAAGTTAAAATAAAATATCAAACTTTATTTTTTTTAAGAGCAAGAATAGACTTTTCATTTAAAGCGTTGGCATGGGGCAGAAGTAAAACGATTTGGAAGCTATGAAAAATGAAAAATTGGAGTAGCTAGATGACTCTGTTCGATATCTTGGCAAAGAAATTGATCCATATTCAGCCTAACACAAAAAGGATGCTAATTTCTATAGAGAGATCTTGTTGCAGGATGCTAATTTAGTTCCTCAATCTAGGAAAGCCTAATTATTCTTATATGCTTTTCTTAAATACCATAAGTCATTTCTAAATCGTAGATTATGAGAATTAAAGAGGAGAAGCACAGACCTAAGACAACTAGGGAGCTGTTCAACAAAAAGAATTTCAAAACTGCCAGTATTCACGCTTTTGACATTCGCCCCTTTGACAAAAGCAAGTATAATTTGTTATTCTATCTTATTGAATCTACTAAAGTTAATGAAAGATATAGACTTGAAAGACTATGTGCCAGACTATTCAGTTAACCACATCGAACTGAGCGGCTTCAAAGCTTTTACAGAGCACTAGAGAAAAGAAATGTATTCTTCTAACTCGTAAGAATCCATCCTCAATCAGATTAATTTCTACACTCATCCTTCGAAAGAAGGAGAAGAGATCGATCCAGAGCAGATAGAGTAGATTCATATCAATTTCAATCAAAGCCCTCCTAAGATAATTCATCATCATTATTTTACTATGGAAAAGTTACATTTTTATTAGAACAAAAGGAGCTTGATATTCGTGGACTAAGATATTTAAAGATCTCTAGCCTCTGAAAATGATCTTAAACTCCAACGCAAAATTGAAAAAGAGTGCTCTCCTGAACATGAAATCATCAAAGTCAATTTTGAAATCAACTAGTAAAATCAAACAGCTAGGAGTAGCAGAACAAAATTAAGAAATATTATTTCAATATTATTTTGTATATTTCTATAATTTTTTTTGAACAAGTTTGTATCCAAGAAGCTCTTCTCTTCCTCGAGAGTCAGTGACACAACAGAAATAAGATTTGATTCAGGAAATCTATGATAGAAATAGAAAAGCCTCAGATGATAATAACCAGGAAGAAGATGATGATGTGAATAAGTTTATGAGGAAGCATAATGACACCTCCTCTAGCTACTCCCACAAACATCTCTCAGTTTAGAGAAACTCTCAAATTGTCAGGGAATTCAAAAATGAAAAGAAGCTTTTCAAAGGCCCAAGTGAATTTCTTGCATTGCTAAGAGAAAACTAAGACACTGCAAAATTAGGACTGCTTCATAACACCAATCGGAAGAGCAAGCAACTAGAGAAATTTTATTCATCGCAAAACCCTAAAAATTATTAAAAAGTGTATTTAGTTAAGTGTGTATCTAAAAATGATAATAGACAGCCACTATCAACCAATTTCTTACTAGAGGAAGCAAAGAAGACTTTAGAAAAGCAAGTAAAAGAAGCTAAGAAAGAGAAGATAATACAGATGGAGTTGAACAAAAAGAGAAACGCAGCTTACATTCCAGAAATGAGAAAGAAGGATATCCTCAATCAGAAGAAGAAAATACAATCAGAGCCTATCGACCTCGAACGCCAAATCTTTGTCAAAAGGAAGGTGCAAAATCCAAATAGCTAGAGCTAATCTCAAGAGCCAGATGAAACTGAAGATCAAGAGTATATTGATTAAGACTTGTAAGCTTTAGCGGAGGGAGATGAATTCCTCAACATTAGTGATTTGACGATGGCCAAAGCTTAGCTAAAACCATAAACTAAGTTCGCTAGTACGAATATCATTTCAACTCATCCTAATCCTTCATAGTTGATAACTGACTCCTCAATCGGGAAGATAGATAAGGAGAGGTAGGCATATGAAATTAAAATGTTTAACCGACATATAAATGGCTAATAGAAGAGTTTGCAGATCTAAAGTCCAAATATAGCAGCATTTGATATGACAAAGGTTGGGAAGATATTAATGAAAATATTATGCTTATTTTTGTGAGATATAAGAATAAAAGAAAGCCGAATAGACTGTAGACTTGAGAAATGACAAGGCAATTTTCAAGGCCAAGAATTCAAGAATCCCAAGTGCTATTCCTCACTCAGCCAAGAAGATTTAATTCTTAGAAGTTGAGTAGGAAAATATTAATGGCTAGAACATTACTAAGAAGGACTCTCAAGGTAACTTCCTAAAGCTTAAAGGAATCCAAAGCAGATTAGTTTCTGCGAAGGTTGGAAACATAGCCTCCACACAAAAAACTGTAGATGCGAAAGAGAGAATTTCAACGGCGAGATTATCTAACTTCACGAGAGGAATGAGTGCAACTACTAGGCCACATACAGCTTTCAACTCTTCCTAGAAGACTTTTTCTGAGAACTTAATCAACAATAAAAATCATTTGAGGAGTCTGAAACAAATTCAAGCGTACTCTAAACTTCATCATCAAAACTTTCCTCAAACAACAAGACCAGGCACTTCAAGTTCTCGCAGGCCTACGATCATGCTTTTGAATCACACTCCTTAATAGCTACATAAGATTGACTCAGAAAGACGCATTCCATTTTTAATGAATAAAAAATAAGACCCTGGCCAGCTAAACAATGGACCTAATACTGAGAGATTTCACGCAGAAAACAATTCTCCTCTAAATTTTCCAATACCCTAAACTTAAAGAGATTATACCTAACCTCTTATGAATACACAGAGGAATCATTCAACTCTAAAACTAAATTAAGACATTTTATAACAGAGTGAGAGCTATGCTATACCTGCTTCTGAGAAAGAGTTAATTCTCTAAAAGCTTTAGGCCATTAGCAAAGAGTGCGTTACTGAGAGACGAACACTGAGGCAAGATGGGAAAGTCATAGATAAGATTCAAAAGAAGGAAAGTAAAAAGTTAGACAAGCTACAAGAAAACATAGAGCAGAAGTTCTTGACAGTCATAGAAATAGGATAGAAGAGAGATGCTCTTAAAGATTTCAGATTTGAAAAACACACATTTATATATGGAAAGATGGATTAAAGCATGGGACACTACCTTAGAGCAGATGGATACGATAGATAAATTAATAGATTTATTCATTTCTTAGAGTTGAAGTGAGTGAAAGAATTTCTAAATTAAATGGAAAGTATGCTTCATGGCTGAAAATATAAAACTATGATAGACAAGATTTGAATAAAAATAACAAATGAAGTATATAATTTATGATAGAAAGATACAGATTGTTTTTAATTATTTGAAGAATCCAATAATTATAGAGGAATAGTATTAAAATATTTACACAAGTGAATTACATTTTTGAAAATCATAGTTCTAAAACTAAATTCTAAGAATTATAAACTTTCTTATCAGATGCTGAAGCCAAAAGCATTTTCTTGAAGTCAAACTCTAATTAGGAATCTCCAAAAAGACAAAGGAACAGCTACCTCAAATCTTCTTTACTTTTAAGACATTTCCTTAATTAAAACAACGCAAAGTATTTGCAATTCAAATACTTTATAATTCACTGTAATGATTTTGATAGTCTTTGACTAGTCTCTTAATTTCTGCTGAATTATAAAGAGCTATTTCAATATCCTTAGTAAGACCTGATGAAAGATTTTAAATTTTATATCTATTTTCAATAAAGGTCAACATCATGAAACAATTTCATCACTTTATAGCATTATGCTTTATGGAATTGCTCTGGAGGTTGTTTAGGATCTTACTTTTAACTGCTCTTCCTATTAGATTATTGCCCTCCTCTTTCTCTTCATTAAATTCCCCTCCATCTTTGTTTGCTCTTAAGTCTGTAATTGTAGAAGACTTCTACTCGAAGTTTCTTGAGCTCTAGAACCCAAAAGTCTTTGCGTGGCTCTTATTAGATTCTTCAAGAATCTGTGTGATAGTCTTTTATTGCCTGTCTAAGTTGGGCCTCTTCCCTTCCTCCTTCACTTTCCATATTTCTCTGAGTGTTGTATTTTTAAGATCCATTATTTTCTAGAAGTTTTCACCTGTTCTTATAGGAATGAACCCTTTGCTAGAAATGAGACTGTTCGCGATATAATTACTCTCAGATCTTTAAGTCCTTGAAGTTAAAAACCCACAGGTTGAATCGAAGGTCTGCTAGCTTCTAGAAAATTGCTCGTTTATCATCGATAGCTTGTGGCTTTATTTAAGGTCATTTAGTTTCTGCTAGAACTGAACTAGCTAAAAATCCTTATCTGCTAGCTCCATAATAAATTACTTGCTTCTATCGTCTATTACAGTTGGCATCATGTCTTTCTAAATAAACTACACTTCTAGTTCGCTCTTCAAACACTGAATTATCCATAGCAAGCCCTTTTAACGAGTATCTTTACCTTCCTTCAGCAGCCTGAGATAGTGCTCTTTCTAAACATTCACTAGAAACTGCAATTGACTCTTATGCACTTCCATTTCCCTTTCTACGTAATATATGCGCTCCTGATTCTAATCTCTAGATTTCAAAATGACTTGTTCCTTCTTCTTGCGCTGTTCAACTATCTTTTCATTCATTTCTCTTTCAGCATTCATCTTTACGAAATCCTTAATCATTCCAGCTTTAGTGTCTATAGATCCCATCCTTGCTACCTTACTCTCAAAATTAGTTTTAGAAGAAAGCTGTGTTCGTTTCAACTCCTCCTCGAATTACTTGTTCTACTGTTTCAGCATTTGCAATTGATTGTGTAAATTAGTATTCACTGCAAACAACTTGGTCCTGGTAATTCTTAAATCCTCTATCTTTTGTTGGACCTATTTATATTCCTGGAGTATCTCGCTTTCTATCTTAATTCTTTCTGCAATATCCTCAGTCTTGAAAGTCTCATCCACAAATCCCTTAATCTTAGTCATTTTACTTGCCATCTCTTCCATAGTCCGATCCTTTTTACGTTTTACTCTTGCGTTTTGAAGATTCTCGTTCAGGTTCAAACTTAAATGAGAGTATTTAAAAAACTAAAAATGATTCATAGTAACATAGAGATCCATTTGAGTTGCCACGAGTTCGTCGTCCTGCAAGCACTCTGGCTTCTCTTTCGATATTTTTACATCAAAGAGTTCATCAGAGGCTATTGCATTTGTTGTCTTCAGCTGCCTTAGCAATTGCTCCTTAGTCTAGCCCTTGAGGAAGCTTTTAGGTCTAAAAATAAAAATCAATGCTTAGTCTGTAAACCTTAAACTTAATGAGTTGCTTTCTCGCTTCTTCAGAGTAAAGATCCTTGGTATCCATACTCATGTACTTCTCTATCTCTCTTTAATGCCGTTCTCTATTTGACTTATCAGTCTACATCTCTTAAAGCCGTCTCTTCCTATCGAATACCATATCTTTCTCAGGCTCTTAAGGTCCAGGATCCCTGATTATCAAATTCAAGTTAGTCATGTTTACATTGGCTTAAGAAGCTTCTCTCCTGAAGTTTTATTAAGTTGAGGGATGCTTGAATGTATCTTAATTACTTCTGGTTGACTAGGAACTTGGAGGCAACTAAATTTATGCTTGAGTGGAAGATTTTGGAGAGGCTAAAATTTTGAGCTTCTTTGAGAAAGGTTACTAACTAGTGCTAGATGTATTTGTGAACATTAAGCTTTTCACTCGCGAGTTGAGATTTTCAGCAAAGATTTGTAGAGCTGTTGGTGCAACTTTCATCTCAAATGTTTCCAAGTTTTTTACGCAATCCTTTTCACTCTAATAGTTCTTGACTTTAAGAAAAATACAATTGAAACTTATTCATAGGTGTCATAAAATTCTCTGAGCGTATCTCTAGGCTAAGATCCATACTCCTGATTGTTCCTTTTTATGATTTCAAGAATCTTTTTCTTCTTTTATTCCTAGCTTTATCTTATTTGCAGCTCGCTTGAGAATCTAAAGAATGATAATTATGGTTAAATTTAAGCCTGTATAGTGGCCTAAAGTCTTAGCAATTTCAAATTCTTTATGCTTGATATTCCTCTATACATGACTCTATGGTCTCTACTGCTCTCTATTCTAATAGATCTCTCTTGCTGCATTAAATGGCTTATCAGGTGAAAAATTATCAACTTCTTCTAACTCATTTTCATAATCTCCAGGGAAATTACTTTCTCTTGCTGATTGAAGTTTCAATCTCTCTCTTTGTTCTTAAATTTACTGCTAAGCTGTTACGTTCTTGAGATTAATGTTGAATTTGGTTTACTGCCTTTAGAATTAGTCTTTGGATTAGGTAATGGCGCCTTCATTCTATTACTTTTGTATCTTGCTTAGAAAAGCTTGCGTTATCTTGCCATGTAAAGGCTTATGTTCACCAATTTACTTTTCATGCTGCTGTTGCAAGTTTTTCGCAGACTAAAGAGAATGGAATTTACTCAATAAGGAACTCTCTGAGTCTTATATTATTAAAAATAAGTCTTTCTTAGTAAGCTTAAGGGCTAAAATTGGACTTATATGCTATTGGAAGTTTGCTCCAGCGTTCTTAGAAATCAGTCCTAGTAAAAAAATATTTAAACTGTAACTTATTATACTAGAGAATTTAATGCAAAATAGTCGGTTGTAGGAACTTGATCTAGTAGAGATCAACTTTAAAAAAGTTATTTATAATATATAGCTGTTTAAATAATATGATGTTTTTAATTTTTTAATGGTGGACTCATTAATATGCAAATCTTCGTGAAGACCCTTAGTTTAGTTACTTCTGCTGAAAGTCTTCATCTTTAAGTCTTAGTATATTTCTTTTTAAAGTTGTAGAGTAGATTGGTTTTGAAAGTTATAGTTGGTAAGGGTTGTTTTAGTTCTTTGCTATCTTAAATTGATCTGATGTTGTCAAAAGTGTTCATTTTTGTGTTTATTCTGGTATTTTTTCTTGATCTCTGAAATTATCTTGTCATTTTCTTTGTTTTTTGTTGTCTACTTGTCCTGGATCTTGCCTGCTGTTTTCAATTTTTCGCAGACTAAAGAGAATGGAATTTACTCAATAAGGAATTCTCTGAGTCTTATATTATTAAAAATAAGTCTTTCTTAGTAAGCTTAAGGGCTAAAATTGGACTTATATGCTATTGGAAGATTCTCCAGCGTTCTTAGAAATAGTCCTAGTAAAAATAATATTTAAACTGTAACTTATTGTCATCATCTGATTCGGTAAAACTCACTAGAATATCATCACCATCCTCTTAATTCTATTTATCAGTGGCTGGGTGTCCATGCTCATTTATCAAATAATAATTTACTTAAAGGCTTTTTACTTTAAAGCGTACAGTCTTTCGCTAGGATTTAAGACCTCCATTATTGCCATAATTTAATACTGAATTAGAACGTGAAGTTGCGTGGCTGCTGTGTTTTGTGTTTGGTATAATAATTTTATTGGATAGTCTTTCTCCCATTGCTTTCTTAAATTATAACCTTATGATTTTAAAATTGAATGATAACTAATGCAAGAGTAACTAATCTTAGATAAAGATTAAATTAACTTTATGGTTTATAGGATAGCACTAATTAATTATTTGGAAATGTTTCAATTATTCTGGGAAGTTTTTCTTCTCTTTCCGTCTTTAGTTTTCTTCTCCTTTGCATCATTTCTTTGTTTATTTAGTTTTCTGGCAGTCTTGACCATGCGATTCTCCTCTTCCTCTTCTTCGTCAGAGTCTACATAGTAATTTTACCCTCCTCTAATTTGAGCAGGTTGGTTTGAAGCTGCAGTGGTGTCACTAACTTTAGATTCCTCGTCATTCATATTTATAATAATTTTAATCCTAATTTTATGAATAGAATAGGAACTGATATAATATAATCTTAAGATATGGATTGAGATTTTCAGAATCAGGATCAGCAAGATCTTCTTCTTCAGGTTCAAGATTAGGTCTAAAAATGTTATAGCTATCCTCTGCGGTAGTTATTATCATTTCTTTGTAGTAGGGGTGGAAGCGCAGTTCTTTCATGTTAGTTTAGCCTTAATGCAGGAACATAAGCTGAGGAGGAATGTCATCATCTGCGGTTTGGCCTGACTCATCTACTTCCACTGAGAAGTCCCACAGGGTTAACTTATTGTCAGCTGATGCTACTGCCAACACACTCTCTTCACCTGGTTCGAACTGAATACTAGTAATAGCTTGAGTGTGCCACCTAATGCGTGTAATTGAGTCAAATCCCTTTTGCTCCACTCCATCTGATGGTTTAAGCATTCTTAAATCCCATATTCTGAACTCTCCCTTGTCGTCTCCTGAAGCCAACAAGAACATTAATACACTTTATTAAACTTGGTTGTAGTGTTCCATGAAATTACATTCACATCGCAATCGTGAGCTCTAAATGAAAGCTGAGCCTTCATTGAAGTTGCTCTCAAGTCCCAAAGTTTCACAGTTTGATCGACAGAGCAAGATGCTAGCACATGCTCTTATGTTGGAGAAAATTACACATCCTCAACTGATTTACGATGACCTTATAAACCGACTTTGCTCTCCATAGTGAAGGAACTGCAATTCTCATCAGATGGAGAATAAAGATAAATCTAAGCATTGCAACCACCACTTGCAAGTCTTCCATAAGTGAGAGGTGACCAATCGAGAGCGAAACCTTCATCCGGCAATTTAAAACGACCGATTAAACTTCCACCATGAGGCTTTCCTGCATCTTTCTTTTTCTTTCCATCTTTAGATGGCTCTATATCAAGTGCTTCAATTGCTGTTGTGAGATTATTAAAATAATTGAATTGATTTGTTTAACATGAATATAAAGTATAGTCCAATATAGATACCAACTTCATTTTCATCATTCCATGTTGCAACGATTCCAGTTCCATACATACTTCTAATTCTGTTCACGCAACCCTTATGAGGAACGCACTCAAACCTCATCTCAGGGTCCTTGTTATTCTCTAAAATAAATACCCTAAATGCTTTAATTCTCATCTTCACTATCTTCATCTTCATTGATTTCATCGTCATCTCTGAGGGTCTTGCACATCTAGCTCCACTTCATGGTGTAGATCTTATTGTCCTTCTTATTTAAAGTTTGAGATCCTGCGCAGAAATATACCGTGTATGGAAACTTATCTTGCCTATGTCTGGTTTCCTTAGTTTTCCTGTCCTTAACACAATCCTTTGGATTGAGAGAATGTAGATTCTAAGGGTAGAAGCTGCTTGTGGCAACTCCTTTATCATGCTAGCCTACTCTGTCTCTCAAAAGGACATCGATAGACAAGCATGGCCATTCCACCTTTGCTCTATGAAGCATTTAGTAAGCGCTATTATCAAATACTAGCTCTTCCCCTTCCTGCAGGGGCTGCTTATTTTCATCCCAATACTCCTTCTTCTTTCCTTTTGGCTGACTCTTACTCTTATTTGCAGTCTAGTTTCCTCCAACATCTTCCATAACTTCATCTTGTTCCTCTCCTTCCATGTCTTCGTCATCTTCATCTTCCGAGTTGAAATCTTCCCAACCCTCATCGTCAGACTCCTTGCCTCTGTTATGTATGATTTCTTCCTCGAACTCATCCTCCGAATATACAATGCCACCATCGATGCATCCTCATGGTAAACCTGTGTCATTTGCAGCTCTCTTTTTGACTTTGATGATTTTTCTGTTTTCTACGTTTTCTGCGTCCATTCCCATGTCTTCATCTTCTGCATATTGAACTTGCTTTCTCTTTTTAGAGTTGACTTGCTGTGATTTGCTCTCCATTGTGTGGTTGGTTGTGTATATTATTAGGGTATATGAGGTAAATATAGTGTCTTATTAATTATTATGCAGTCGCCCATATTACTTAATACTTTCATTTGAGTATGATGTGAATTTGAAATAATCCAATAACTTAATTTCTTTTTGTAAAATAGTGTAATGAAGTAAAGTGCAGCAGCTAATGGAGGCTAATCACCAACCAAGAAACCAAAAACTCAAAATCATTAGAGGCTTTAAGAGGAAGAAGCGGATTTAGAGGCAGGAGAGTAAACTCAAGACGCTACTTCCATTGCAGACTAGGAGAATCAAGCTCATCAATAAAAGCCTAAGAGTAAAAACGACAAAATTCAAAAAAGGCAACGCAATCAAAGTGCAGACCTGGAAAATGAAAAATCCACCAAGTTTTAATCCAACAATCGAGTTAAAATTATTCTAAATTTAAATCGAGATAATGCTCGAGAATAGTCTAATAAAGAAGTAAGAATTAAAATTGCGAATATCATAATAGAAAGGCTAAGAGAATAAGAGTGCAAGTAACAAAATTAACAGAGATGAGATCATAGAAAAGTTAAGCAAAGATCTCAAAAATTTCAATGAATTACATAAGCAAGGGAATCGACTACAAAGTAAGTTTTCTTCATTCAAGTAAAGATAATTATTTGAAGAAATGGAAGAGTTTTAATTCTTAACTTGATGGAGCTTGAATTTCCATGAAGATATTCTCTAAATTTAAATGAACTTTTCATTTTGTTTAAATTATAAATTAACCATTTTAGGATTTCTGATGATAAGTGTTTTTATTGGGTTACAAGCTTACACGCTGACCGCTCTTTCCTTAAATGAAAAATCTAATCTTCTAGATTATTCGAACCTATTCTCAGATGTTTTTTGGTGAGTATATTTACAACACACTAAATCATTTATCTAATTGGCCTAATGTTAAATATGCTTACTGACTTGTGATATAGGATAGTTACTGTTATTTATTTTTAATGACTAATATTGAGTAATTTGAATATGATAGTGGTGGCAATAACTTTCCTTACCTATTTTTACGTTGCGTTTTCGAATCCTGGGTACGTGACTAGTTATGTGTTAAGAGGCGACGAACAAGAAGATGACTTTGATGAGCTCCATTCTCACAAAAATAAGGAGGATGAATCAGAGGGAGCTTAAAATGATTATCGTAAGAGAGGCCACAAGAAATAGAAAGTAAGAGAAAGAATAATCTTTAAAATTTTTTTAGCAAAGCATCTTAATTCAAGCTGCTTAGAAAATGAGCAGGAAGGAAAGACTGCAAAGCCAAAGTCACAATCATATGTCACTGGTCAGCAGCGCCACTCCATCAAACAGTGGCAATCTTAAATACTAGCAAGTCAATGACTAAAGCTAAAGAGTCACTCCTACTAATTCCTAAAGCAGCAATAAACTCAATGCCTCCCATAATCATTCATTTGAAATTAATTTAATAAATCGTTTCGTGTTTTCGAATCTTACAACTCAGAACTGCGATATGAGTGGATCAAATGCCTATGGTGTAGCAAATGGAATAAACGAGACAGTTTCAAATCTGGATGAAACTCAACTTAACTACAGCAACTTAAGCTACTTATGTGTTCATATGTATATTTATAAAGTTTATATTAATCTGTACTATCAGTAAAGTAGCGGTGGGTAAGGAGGTTAATCCTATGGAGCAGGGAAGAAGGACAAGAAAGTGAAAGTAATTGCTCAGATTTAAAAAAGTACTAGCAGAATGAGTACAATTGATGGGTTCAATCAGAACTCGGACAATTAAAGCTTTATTGAGGACATGAATAGTGCAAAACCCAAGGAATTACTTAAAATTTTCAATTTTAAAATGAGTAGTGAAGGGAGAAAAGCATAATTCTTTCTTTTTAATACCAGCATCATAGTTTCATAATTTCTATTTACTTTTATTGATATTTAATAGTTATTATCAATTTAGTAAATGATTATTGAATTAAGAGAGCAGCAGAAGATGAATCCTCTTGAGATGATCTAGAGAAAAATTGCAGCTCAAAATAGTAACAAGCAGACCAAGAGTAGTTCAGGAGAAGCAAGTTAATCCCCCAGTTTTATGAGCGATGGAGACCTCTCTGGCAAGCCTACAACAGCTGCCACTCACTCTGGGAAGCAGCAACTGATAGATAAAAATATGGCGAGAAGTGATTTCTAAAGCCAAGAAGATAATCTAGTTGGCTTTATAGTAGGCGATAAAGAAATCATAGTTTGAAGAAATTTGTTTCTCTTTATTCCATATATGGTGTAGTTTAAGGCTCCAACTCTCTGGGGAGAAGGAATCTGCAGCTGGATATCGAGCCAAATGAGTTTTAGAATTTTGAGAATCAGAACGACTCCTACAAAAATGGAGAGTTTGACGCAATCTAAGAGGAGATTTATGAAGAAGATGGATAGCAGTAAATAACTAGTGAGTTCAATGGCACCAAGAAGATTAATGATCTCAACACTAAGATATCCTCCCCAGTTGATAAGTCAAACGCCAGAATTAAAAGGGAAAATTTTATATTTTCAGAGAGCAGCAAGAGTCCATGTTCTACATAGAAAAAAAGATATGCACCAAATGCAATATTGAATTGCCCCTAAGAACCAAACATTGCAATTATAATAAGAATATAGAGAATTCAAAAATTACCTAAATATAATTTTAAATCTAAAATTGTTAAGATTAAATAAGGAAGGTATCGCTGTATTCTCATAGACCATAAAAGAAATGAATAGAAAAATAAAAACCTGTACTTAATTTAGAATGTTTCGATTTCTAATTATAAATTTTGATGGATAAATACTGCAACCGTTGCGTTGCAACCTATGACCATCACTGCCCTTGGATTGGAAATTGCATTGGAGAGAAAAATCGCCGCTTCTTTTTCTACTTTCTGATACTTTAGCTTGTTGAAGCAGTATGGGGCTTTGGCTATTCTCTTGGGGAGTACAAAGAAAGCGAGGGAAGTGTAGGAGATTGGCTGAGCAACAACTATATAATATTCTTGGCAAGTTTAATGACTCTCTTCTTCATCTTCATGGTTGGCAGTCTTGTTGAAATAATAATGATCAACAATTAATAGAAGTGAGTAATTGTTGTTATACACCTACTCCTCGCTAGCAAAAACATGACTACTTGGGAATTCTTATCTTGGGATAAGATTTCCTACATGAAGATATGGCCAAAGAGATACGGCTCTCCGTTTGGACAAGGCAGAAACAAAATTCAAAACCTAGCTATGTACTTCTGCCCTGCTGGCAAGTACAGGTAGTCTTTTTATTTCTACAACTGGAAAATGCATTTATATTTCTATTGAATTAAATGCCTCTTGGGTTACCTGAGATAAGTGAAGAACAAATGAGGAAAAAGAATAAGTCAAGTTAACGTTGCTGCTTTATTAAATTTTGAAGGCACACTTTTATCAGACTGAAACTTATAAATTTAATATTTCTAGTTATGAGAGTATAAACTTAATTAATGGGATTGATTTAACGTCTTTGATAAAACTTCGATTAAATTGGAATCCAGTAACTGGACTTCTATTAATATTTAATATCACGTTTGCTAAGATAAGTCCCAACTAGGGTTCATTTTCTCTGCTTGTATTTTGGGTCAATAAAGTTATTTAGCATGAAAATTAAAGTTAAAAATAGATAGTAAGTAGTTTACCATCGAATATCTTTTAAGCTAGGTCTTCCACAGATATGTCGTATTTCCAGCCCCAATCGCTTCTAGCATTAGAGTCGTCAATAGACTTGGGCCAAGCATCTGCAATTTTTTGTCTGAAATCGGGTTCGTACTTCATCTCGAAATTAGGCATGATCCTAAAAATAGTTTCTCATTATAATATTCACTTTATGAACTTATATTTAAGTTAGGTAAGGGGGATATTTACTTTTTCAAAGCGACTGCGAGCTGTTCTGGGTTGAAGGATATTCCTGCCATGTTGTAAATTCTGCGCTTTAACTTGGTTGAGTCAGCTTTCAAGAAATCAATAGTGCCACTGATGCAATCGTCGATGTACATCATGGGCAGCTCAGACTTGGGTCCTAGGAAGCATTTGTAGGATCCCTTCTCCAGGGCCTCAAAGAAGATCTCTACTCAGTCAATTAGTCACAAAGGTAACTTACAAGTGGAGTAGTCAGTAGTTCCATTGAACTCGTACTTCTCACTGCTGATAATACCAGGGTATCTGATTGCTCTAAAGTCCACTCCGAACTTATTGTGGTAGTAGGTCCCCATCATTTCGTTAAAGACCTTGGTAACACCATAGATGGTTTCTGGCTGCAGAATCACATCATCAGGAGTTTTATCCTTGGGGAAGTTCTCTCCTCCGAAGACTGCGATTGAAGAAGGGCAATAGATCTTGCACTTGTGATCTCTAGCCAAGTTTATTGCATTTAAGAAGCCAGTCACGTTCACTTAATATGCGCGGTCAGGGAAACGCTCTCCAAGAGCCGAGAGAATGGCAGCGAGATGGATGATGTAAGTAACCTAAAACTTATATATGTGCGCGATATTAAATTAATCCTTGTTCTCCTTAACTAACTGCTCATATTTGTTAAAATCTGCGACATCTAGCTGTTCCTATCTGCAGGGGAGATCTGCTTTCTTGTCTGAGATATCTGCTGCAATCACGTTATCTGCTCCTACTTCCTTACAGAGTGCACGCACCAAAGGGAGACCGATTTGGCCTTTGCAGCCAGCCACAAGCACTCTAGCTCCAGTCTAAAATCATCATTAAGTATTTTTATCAAATAAAACTTATAATGCAGAGATAAATTCTCAGGCTTAAGGGAAAACTCTCATTCTAAAGTATATATTGAGGAGTCAATCTGTTTCCCGATAGTTTGCTGAATAATTTAAAAGCTAAAAATGCAGTAGATTACTTACAAGAGCATGTGCAAAGCCTCTTTTATTGAGCTGAATGAGGGAAGCAGTTCGAGATATAATTTTCATTTATTTTCAATATCTAATATTCTCAAATAATAATTTAGAGAACTCACTTGCATTTAAATTTAAAATAGTAATAAATTAATTGATATAAGGATAGTGCAAATCTTTATCACTAAGGAAAGATAGCTTAATTCCCTCAAAGGATTTTGCTAAACACGATAAAATATATTGCACTCTATTATTCCTAACCATATATTGCTTTATATGATGAAATCAAAAATTTATCTAGGTAAATTTAATAGAAATCAAGTTATAGTGAGTTTAATTAGTTTCTCTCATATATTTTTAGTTATAATAATGTACGTTACTACTACTGAAAATTAAGTTCCTAACTGTGAAGAAAATAGTGCAGCTCATAGGTTATAATCTTCCCAAGGTGTCTTGTTAAATCTATTTGTCAAATTTTATAATATAAATGAAGATTTGAAAAATAATTTTCCTTAGCACCAAATGAAATGAGAAGATCTGTGACGTTTTAGAATCCATATTTAATTGAGAAATGGAGAGGCACGTTCCCGTCTTTCTAAAAACAGGTATATCACACATAAGTAAAGAATTTTAGTATAAATGTATAATATATTATGATAGTTTAAAAGAAGTCTTACGTTATTGATATTAGGATCGCAGCCATTCATCAAGAGCTGCTTTACAATATCGTAGGCACCTAATTAAGCAGCCACACTCAGTAAAGTATTACCCATTTGATCTTAAAACGTATCCAGAGAAAGTTCATACTAGGGCATATATTCCTTCAGAGCAAGACTATTTCTAGACAGCACAGCCTTAATGAGCCTTGCTTCAATCTTAGTTTAGTCTTTCAGATAAATATTTTTCTACAAAAAATATAAAGGACACTAAACTATATGGCTTACCTTAATTAGCTCTTGGCTTTGATGGAACTTGGAGGTCTTAAATGTAAGCTGCTACTAAGTTTTAGAGAAGTTGTCTACGATGTTTACTCGATACTCGTGACTCATGATTGATGGTTTGAAGGGTGGTATATTTGTAACGCTGCTTCTTCTTTTGAATCCTTGGAGCTTCTTAATTGCCCTCTCTTGATTTTTATTATAGAGTGGGAGTTTTATTTGTCCTTCCTTGCCTCCAATTAATTGCATTTTCTCTGCTCTCTTTACTCGCTCCGTCTTTGGAGAGTTCTTAAAATTACTATAAAATTAAAATCAATTTTCAGTTTGAAAAAGTTCAAGTCATGTGTTTTAAAATTATAGTTTTCGAATTTGTATTTTTTAATAAGCACACTATTTAATGTTTTAGTTTTTAAAATTTCGTTAATGATTTTAGTTTCCCAACTGTATAACTTTTTTATAAAATAAATAAGGCTGATTTGATAGTTAATGGTTTAACTTTTCAATCTATAAAGGATAAATACTCTCATCTTAAATTTCATTATTAATTTCAACTTTATTTTATTTATCTAATATTTAGTAAATTCAAGTCTAGTAGTTTTCTAGGAGACTAGGAAGAATACTACTCATTCCATATCTCAAACATTTACTAAAATAAATACATAGAACATCTCACTACTATTGAAGAAACTGTCAAGCTCACTGTGTTTTTCAAAATCTCCCATACTCTTGAGCGGATCGAATCCTGATGGCTCCATTTCTTTGAGATTAAGCCTGAAAGGCCTGAGAGAGTTATACTTCCCCTCTTTCTTGAGGGAGCTTCTTTTCTTTGCTTTCTTACTGTCATCCATCCCAACATCTTTAGCAACTGAAGAATGTGGACATTGTTCTGCATTTGAAGATAGAAATTATCTTGGTCGTTCTCTTCTTCTAATTCCTCTAGTGAAATCACTTCTGCCGCATTCAGGTCTTCTAGTACATCCACAAACTCATCTTTGTTCTCTTCTTTCCGCTTCTTAGTCAAATTCTTGTAAACTTAGCTCAAATATTATTTTATATATGTCTAAATCACAAATATATTCGAAACAAGATCTAAGAATATCACTGATTAGCTATTTATGAATATTAATTTTAACAAATGGTTTAGTAATTTCCAATAGTCTAGTAGTTTTACACAAGCAAGCTCTATGTGATCTTTCTGGATTTTTATCTTTGATTTATGCCCAGTGTCTGGTAGTCTCCACTTCTGCTTCCAAAGAATGACTGTTATGAATTTATGGCTCCTGGTTGCTGATTTATAGAGGTCTTTTTAATCTTCTGCTGTTAAAAGAACTTCTTCAGATTTTACCTCTGAATGTTGATGTCAAAGTCTAGGAACTTATCATCCTTGAAGTCCTTAAGCGATTGGTTAGTAGTCAAGGAGTCATTTAAGTCTCCTCCTGGCTGCTCACTCTCCAACTCTTGGTCAATTTAGTTCAGATTCTTTAACTCAACAGGCAGAAACAACTCAAACATGAAAAGCTAGGTAGGACACTACTAGACCACACATTCGTATCCAAACTTAGCCATCAGACGATCAGCATCATTCATAATTTAAAATATTAATTTTCTAAAAGATTATTCAGATGAGTAATACTGCTTCTAGGTTACACGATGGGCAAAGACTACTTTTTGGACTGTGGCTACTTCAAGCTTCTGCGATATTTCCTTATTTTCTTATAGTTTGATATGTCGTTCTTTGATCGCTTAGAGTGGTTTGAAGCTCTTTCATTAGATTCCTCAGAGATAATTAAATATCTATCTGAATATATTTTAAAGATGCATTAACTGTCAAGACTCTCGACATCATCCTCTGAGTCACTCTCCTCATACCCTTATATTTTCTCATTTATCTCTACAACTTTAATCTTGATTTGATTTTATCTTCCAGCTCCAAGTTTATTGAACTTGCTGCTCTTAGGAAGCCCAGAATGAGGCTGAGGTGGAAGCTTGGTTACTAAGTTAGGTGAGAAGTAGGATTCTTTTCTATGAGAAACACAAGACTCATATCGCTTGTACATCTTAGTTTGAAGAATCTAAGAATTCTGCTTAAAGGTTTGCTGCTTGAACATTTTACCATAAGAGATTATATTAAATAGATAATTTAAATTTTCCTTGTGATTTTAACTTCAAGATTTCTTCTGAGTGCATTTTTCCTCAATAAGGGAAGGAAGTCATTCTAATCAAGTTGACTTGCTAATAAAGGAGAGGAACTTTTAGATTTTGGAGTGCCTTTGAGATCTTAAATGGGAACTAGTGGTGGAGATAAGTCCATTCTCAATTCTGAGTTTCTTTGCTATCCATTGCTTTATAGACTTAGTTCTTTCTTAGGTTGAGAGTAGCACTACTGAAATTTTACTCTCCCTTGATACCTCCTTTCATTTCCTCAATAGTCTTGCGTGTTTCATCTATGATGATTTCAAATGCTTTGCGTTCATGCTATGTGTCTCTCCTCACAAATAAGTGGTTGCTTTTTTCCTGTTTCTTGAAGTCTATGAGCTTGTTCTTTTACTTCAGAACGTTAATGGTCTGTTTTCTTATCATTTAGGATAGGTTCTGATAGGCAGGTATAAGTTTCTTTTACTTCTGTAACTGAGCAATTATAAGAATAGTATCTAGAGTTAGAGTCAGCTCATAGTCCTCATCGTAATCATAAAGCAAGTTGAATATGTTATCTTAGTGAGACTGGAAAAGGATCTTGACGATATCAGCTGCAGGCACGCGAGAGTGTCGACGGAATAGATAGTCCTTTACCAAAGAGTGAATCTCCCACCTCCTATTTGAAGAATTGCATCCTCTTTTGTCAAACTTTCTCGCACTCCTTTCTCCATCTTCTCTATATCGTATAATACTAATAGAAGATATATTCTTTTATTTTCAGAGAGACGGACTGAAAACTTGAGATGTGACTAGATTCTCTCAAATCTGTTTTCAAAGAGATTTTTGGTAAGTTAGTCTTGCACCTTTGGAGAGAGTCCTCTCAAAATTTCTTTGAATTAAATACCTAGGTCGATAGTTCCCTTCTATGAGTAGAAGTAAAAGAAGTTGTCTCTGAAGAAATGGGTGAGAATAAATAAAAGAGTATATTTTATTATGGAGAACTTGGATATCAAGATTCATTATTCGAGAATTAGTTCCCAATGTTTTTCTTTTAGTCAAACCCTGAGCTGAATTACTCTCGCTTTAGTACTCTTAACCGTGGTTATTTTAATGTTCTTCGCAAAAGTTTTGAACTAATTTCTCCAAATCATTTATCATTTTATTAACTTCAGAGTCTTGCTAAATAAAAGAGATTAATCATTCTTAAAAGATTGAATATGCTATTTCTTTTCTTCTGAGTCCTCTTCTTTTATTTGATACTTGAGCTCGATTCTGAAATTCGCTATCAGATATTTTTTAAAAGAAGACTTGCAAATTTAAATTTACTATCTAATCCTCAACTCTTTCCTCTTCGAATTAGCATTCTATCTTATCAAGGATGTCCCCTTTGCTGAAAATGTAGTAGACCTTATTGATTTTCTTTTGCCAGTATATGTAGAGGATGCTATCTGCAAGCTATGACTCCTCTATCATAGCTCCTTATTTAAGTGTCCTCTAGTTCACCTGGCAAATAAATAAAAGGCCTGTTAATGATCGAAGCAAGGACTTCTACACATCTCTCTTCTTAAAGTACTCTTGCATTATTACGTTCTCGTAAGATTTTAGTTGCTCTTATTTTATAATCTGCATGTGCTTTACTTCTTAAAAGCAAGTAAAATATAAGAGTCTATACATTCTTAAATACTTCTTTGCTTTTTATGCTAATGCTGTAGATGGTAATATCTAAGACTACTTGAGAGAGTAAATGGCGAGCCGCTTGATAAAAATGCATTATGTATTTAATATAATAATGATGTGCAAACTTAAAGTGCTGCTTATTCTTTGATCCTTAGAATTACTTAACTAGAGACGGATCCTCTCTCAAAGGCATAGAGAGGAGCTGCTGATAAGACGAATTCGATTAATTTGAGTTAGTGGCGACTAATGCAGTATTCTAAGTTATTCTTTCCTTGTCAAGCTCTTTTGGTCCATTTAAATTTCTAGATGGTTAAAGAGGACTTCTAATATCAACGCTTTGAATATCATCTTGATAGCCATAGTTAGAGTTGTTCGAAACTTTGAGAGTAAAGTCTCCATTTGAGTTTATATCAGATCTGTTATCACTGAATGAGTCATTATAAGGATTCTAATTATCATTTGAAAGCACATTAGACCCAAACTTCATTAGCTTCTTCTTTGCAGATCGAGAAGTATGAGAGTATTTAAAGCCTTCTTTTTAAGTCTTAATCAAGATGTTTTTGCTCTTGGATGAATTGTAAGGTCTACTTTATAGTAACTCCCTCTGATTGAAAAATTAATAAGGAGCTTCACTTCCGTCTCTCCTAGCAACTTCTAACTTCAAAGAAAAATCCTCTCGCGAAGATATTTAAGGCTTCACTATATTTTTAACCTGAATAAATTGCACGTACTAATTCCTTAATAAATTTTAAGTTTGTTTTGAATTATTTGAGTACTCCTCTGTCTCATCATCTGCATCAAGGTTTAAACTATCTCTTTCTTAAAGAGTTCTCCTTCCAATTAACTTACTAAAATCTCTAGTTCCACTTCGAAGAGTCTACTTTAGCATAGAAAATGAATAATAATAGTGAAGCATGTTTTCTCTAAAAGTTGCTCTCCTTGAAGGTGATCTTTATATTATATGCGAAAATTATCGCTTAATGACTTTAACTTAAAGTCTCGTTGGCTCCCTTCCTTCGAGGCAGAGAGCTTTGGTCTGCTTTAAGGACTTTTTAGATTCCTTAATTAGACTATGGATTAGAGAAGGCAACGATGATGCATTAGAATCTTCAAGAAATTAAAATACACATATTCAAATTCTATAATAACTAAAATTTCATTGATCTCTTTTTAGTTTTTTTCTTTCAAGATTAAGCTACACCGTTTTAAGAGTATTTTTGGACAATTTAAAACTAGATAAAGGTCTTATCTAAAAGTTTTCGGCTGTAAGGAGTAAATTTAAATATAAAGAGTTTTCATGATTTGGATCATGATATCAGAGTAAGCCATGCTTATTAAGTTTAGATTAAGCCGTTCACTGCCATTTGGCTGCCTCTCAACCTCTCCTTTACTCTGATGAGGAGTAGAACTATTCTTTTAAATTTAAGAGTTTCTAGTTTACTAACCATTATCTCTTTCTTGGGATTAATAGTCACTTTTTTCTTGATGAATTATAAATTATAGAAATAATTATTTTTGATGGTCTAAGTCTATCTTTACTTCTCTTATTGATTTTAATCTGCTAAAATACCTTTGATTGGATTTTCCAGAGAAACACTCACATCGCTATCAGATAGTAAGCACAGAGGGAGACTGTTATATTTAAGAAAATAGTAAAGTAAGAAGTAAGCGCACAATTGTATTTGAGAGGATTCATAGTTCCCATTATTGGTTTGAGGTTAAAATTTAAAGTAAAATAAATTCTTTAGTTGTTACTTCCGTTAATTTGTTGGCGAAATCTATTCATTAGTGGCCTTCATGGCTCCATTTTATTCTAAATCAGGAACAAATTTTGGAGTTTGTTTCTATTTAAGCTCATTCTCAATTTAATTATGGACCTATTACTCATGATCTTATTTGAGGTTTGAAGCTGGACCTTCTTAATTTAGATTTGGTTTAGAATTATTTGAGCTCCTTAAAGTAGTCTTAAGATTATAAATGTGCTCGCCTATATAAAATAAAATTAACTTAAAAAACGCAACATTTAAATAGGACTTACTTTGCTTCTAGGCAATAAGATCTTCAACTTTTTGCATTATGGTGTCTATCTGATTATCAGATCTAGGATCTTAAATAAATTTAAATTCATCAAATATTATCTTGAGTTTATGAGCTAGATCTTCTGGCTAGATTATCAGATTTTGCACGAAATTGTTATTCTATGTGAAAGTCCGAATTCTACTGTTGCCTCCAGGTAAAATACATCATAAATATAGATAAATCCAAATAAATATATCGTTTTCTAAATATAATTTAATAAGGTATTAAAGAGCCTGCTGAACTCACTTAATCCCTATTACCTAAATAGAAAAATGGAGCATCGAATCTTTCAACTTATTTTACGATTTGAAGACAAATTAAATTATTGAGGTGCCTTTACGGTGTTCTTTTCTTTCTCAGCAGCTGCTCTGGCCAGAATTCTATTTTGCTTTTCTACTAGCTTCATTTTTTTGGCATCTTCTTCCTCTTGAACTTTGAGTTGCTTGTACTACTCTTGTAAATTTTAGAATTTAATTTCTCTTTCTTTAACTTAGCTATATACAATTAAATTATTTAACGGGCCATATTGGTTTGACTTCTTCTACCTTTTTAGTATTCTTTTGGTTTATTTCTCTTGCAGTGAATCTGATTGAAGGCATTCCACTTGAGATTGAAGACAGATTTGTTTGCTTTCATTAAATTTATTAAAGGATCTTTTGTTTATTTTTTGATAACTGATAAGCTTTCCTAATGGACAACTTAAGTTTACTATCTTTAGAAACTGTTTTATTAAAAATGTCAAAACAAAAAATTCTAATTTTTTATTGAAGGGAAGTAAGGCTTTAAGATGCCTGCATCTTACTAAGTAAGAAACTCTAGGCTCCATATCGATTGATATCAGGATCGTGCTTTTAATTTTGAATTTTGATTGGATTTGTGCTTATTTATTCATTTCCATAATTAGCAGTAGTTGGGATCTAACTATTGATAGCTTTTTTAAGTTGCAGGTACTAGCCACTTAGCTAAGGTTGAGATCGCTAGTTTAGGAGCTATTTATTTGGTTCACTTAAATAGCTGCTGTGTTGAGACTAAGGAGATAAAGACCCCGGTTATTGGTGATTCATTCATCATGCTAATATTTATAAAATAGATTCTAATTAAGGTTCTAGGATTGGAGGAGATGGTTTCGTGGGCGGACATTCTGTGATGTATATATCTAGCGGATGGCTTTCTCTGAATTCAGCTGCATGCTTTGAATGCTGTTTGCTGTTTTTTAATTTACTCCCTGAAATAAACCAGTGTTGCTCATTGAGCTTGTCATACCATATAAAAATGAAATATTTGTTTAACCTTGAGGGAGGGACGAAGTTTGTGACTCTATAGCATCCTACAAGCGCTGAGAAGACCTTTACTTTATCCTTCAATCCATGAACTTCGAGCTCTGGCCTTCGCCTTACTTTAAAGTCTAATTAAAAGATGAAATTATATCTTCATGGAGGCTTTTAGTGAATTCATCTAGCTCTCATTTGGCTAAGTCGATGAAGTGAGGGCAGATTAATGGTGGTTGTAAAATTCAGGTATCTTGCTTTGGCTATTAATGAAATATTATTAAAAATTAGACATTTTTGACCCTCTCTCTAAGTTTGTTAATAATTATAAACTAAATTCCCGAGTTTTATGAAATCAATTGATGCCAATTTTACTAATTAGGTAAGGATATTTAAAAAAGAGAGCTGTTCTAAGATGATTTCTATATTTTAAATCCTATATTGGCAAGAAATAATTTGTTAACTCTTTTTGAAAATTCTATTTGAGTTATGAAGCAAAGCAATATAAAATAGATACTATGATTTATAGAAATAGATTCTCTCTATCTCAAACTAATTGATTCAAAAGAAGCTTCTCTAAGAGTCTTATGCAGCAAAGCTAAAGTTGATATTGGTGGAGCTAACTTAACTTGATATTGCCTTGGTCTTTTTGCTTTAGAGATATGGATGTGGATTTGAAAAGGTGTACCTCTCATAGCTGCGAGTTAATGTACTTCAGTGCTTGTTTTTGTAATTGGTCTTCTTAGCGTCGTAAGAAGATATCTTCTTATCTCTGTCCCCTTGCTTATCATGTTTACCGTGTTTGTCATGCTTGTCATTCTTATCATGGAAGTCATTTTTATCTTGCTTTAAGTTTTCGTTGTAGCCTTAGCCTATGTAGGTAGGGTACTAGTTTTACTACATGTCAACAGGCGTCGCCATGCCACCGCCTATATACGAAAGATCCACAGAGTTAGTGTGCATCGTTGAGCAAATTTGAAAAATTAAAGTTTTAAATTGAGTTAACAGGCTGGTAAGGACCTTAAAAGATAAGATAATTAAGTGAGACACCTTGTGGTGTGTTATTAGTGTACACTGGAAAAGACTCAATAGGCTTTACTTGAGTAACTCCTCCACCGTACTTTTTACTCTCACTATGACATAATTTTAAAATAAAGGGCACTATGATCACTATGGTCATCCTTCTTTTTGCAGAACCAATAAGTTGTTACGAATGCGATAAAGCAAAGTCCAAAAGATATAACGAGCGCTATGCCTGATTTGAGAGTCACATTCTTGAAAGTGTCTTTGAGGGAGTTCATGCAATTCTTGACTGGAGGTCCTTAGTTTAAATCCAGAGCATAATAGAAGAGACCTGGTTTGCAAACTCCATTGCAGTCAAATATGTCTTCCACATTCTTGATGAAGTCATCAGTGAAGGAAGAAATGGAATAGGTGTTTGAGTCCTGCTTTGAAAGCACGTTGTTGAAGCAATCTCTGAAGTTTTTAAAGCTGGCTGAGCTGCTTGTCGAAGTCACTATACTGACGTAGCTTACTCCACCTGCAGTGTAATTTGCAAGCTTTGTGCGGTTGAATTTATTTAGGGTTGTTTCATTCCACTGAGTAGCGTTGTAGCTTCCAGTGAAGCAAGGACATGAACTTGTGCAGAAGCGTTGGGCGCTCCACTTATTGATGCTTGAGTCAAAGTCAGTAATTGAGTTCTTAATATCCTTCAGCAACTTATTGTCTGAGTAGGAATTAGATGAGCTACTACACACAGTGTCTAAAATGTCGTTTGAGGCAAAAAATAATTCAAAACTTAAATTAAATCCTATCATTGGGCACCTCCGAGGATAAGCAAAATAACTCCGATTGCTCCAAAGATCAAAGCCCAAATTAAAACCCAAAATCCATACTATACAAAGTGCGCTTAATAATTATAATAGTGAAGAGGATTTAACAATGTTTTTGTAAGTTCTATTAAATGCACCTATATTTTCTATAAAGACTTACACAGCAAGAACAACATCTCTTAAAGCATTTTGCCATTAAGAAACCAAATCAATATTTAATGTAAGTAAAAATAATTTTAAATGCTCCAAGGACTATAGTCATCAATCCTAGACCCAAAATCAATCCAAAGAGTCCAGTTCCAACTTTCTCGATATCATCTATTCAAATTAGTAAAAAAGGAGAAAATTACTGCCCGATTTGAAGACATCCTCCTCTTAAGTATGAAATATCAATTCTTAATATAATCATAAATTAGAATTGGTATAGTTTTTTGCAAAATAAATTTGAAAATTGTGCTTTATTATCTTTAAATCTTACTTTTTCAGTCTTATTCGCTAAGCTCTTATTTCTATTCCCTTGAAAACTAAGACTTCTTTTTCCTAATCTCTAGATGGACTTAAATAAGTTGATTATACATATACTTGTTCTATTCTTTGAGGGATGTCTCTTTCTGTAAATTCTCCTATGGCTTCTGATCTTTGATCCAAGCTTATACTGATGTCGTTCGGGTCTCTGAACGAGTCATTTGGTACATTTGCGTAGATTGAAGATATTCTATTCTGCATTGCAAAAATGTCAGAAGAGGCAGTGTCCTCACCTATTTTGCCAGGAGTGTCAGGTCCGATTATTGAATCCTCAAAGTCCAATGCTTATGCAAACCTGCCACCTATGCTCCCACTCAAATCTATAAATTTGCATGGAATTTAAATAAATCTAAGTTCTTTGCAAGCATCGTACCCTCTAGGGTCTTTTCTTTGCTGAAATCCATAAACTATAAAATAATAGCAATAAGTTAACTTCTCAGTAATATAGAATAACAAAGAGCCTGAGAAATGAAGCAATTAAAGTTATTAGGTAGACACAGAAATCCATCAGTAGAAAGATAGCTAAATTTGTCAACATTCAAATTACAATATTAGTTTAAGATAAAAGAAATGTCAAGTAGTTTCTCATAATAGCTTGCAGAGAGTCAAAGCAAGTGCTCAGAGGGGGACCTCTTGATACTGGTGCATAAATTGGAAACAATCCATTTTTGCAGACACCCGCACACTGGTAATTCACATCAAGAGCATTAATTTTTATTGAATTAAAAAATAATGAATTATTAATGAGGAGTTGAAT
The DNA here is from genome assembly GCA_027382625.1 of Tetmemena sp. SeJ-2015. Classification (NCBI taxonomy): domain Eukaryota; phylum Ciliophora; class Spirotrichea; order Sporadotrichida; family Oxytrichidae; genus Tetmemena; species Tetmemena sp. SeJ-2015. The sequence goes on along the minus strand of JAJKFJ010022179.1, from coordinate 30,821 downwards.
GGATTCAGGGATCACAGACTGAGAGTAAAAATTCAAAAATGATAAAATGACTTAAAATTGAGTTTCTCTTTTGCTGAGCACTTAGCTCATGCATTTCTCAAAGTTTGCAAAACCACTTTTGTCTTGAACGATTATAAGTGATTAAATTTTATTTTTGATTATAGAGAAAGTATTGTTGGGGATGAATCTTGCAGAGGGATTCTTGGTTCTTCCAAATAAATTTAAAGTTGTTTCGTTATACAGGTTGATTTGCGCACTATTTTCACAAGGACAATCTTCAGAACACATGTAGCGAGCACTCCATTAGTTTAGTTATTCATCATAGGTTGAAGCCAAAAGCGATAGGAAACTCAATTCTCCAAGTTACTCAGATTTCTGACTAGAGTTTAATTAAAATATTCCAAAATATAATTAAATCAACTGAATAAGTTGCAGACTTGGTTCAGGGCAGATGAATAGCGATCTATTATTGTTGTTCAAGGTGAAAGTCTTACTTTTTAAGTTAAGAGTGATTATACCTCCATTTAAAGAAGTTGTACCCATTCCTAACAGTAAAATCCCATACTATAAAATAAATTAATTGGCAAACAATAAAAACCCTAAATTTTTAAAGCATCTAAACATTAAATCAAATAAGTTAGAATAATAGGTGAATTCAGAAATTCATCTTTATTTTTTAATATCTTAAATTCAAAATTCAATCAGCTTAAATGGTGTACCGTTATTCGCATAATAGGCCTTTGCTCTGATCTACTTTTTAAGAATCCCACTATCCCTACAAATATATTATAATATTAAAATAGCGAGAAGAAACCTAGAGAAAGAGTGAATCCAAAGCCCATGTCTCTGTATTCACAAATCTAGCTTTAGCTGCACAAAATCTTTGCATTCTTAATAAATCCAGCAAATATCAGCAATCCTATTCCAAAAACCTATACTCAGCAGTCATTAAAACACTAAAATTTAAAATTCCTACAAATATAAGTAAAGCCATGAATAGATGAAAGGTCCTGCATCTCTTAGAGTTAAAGCACAGCATATTTCTTAACTTTAATTACCACTTCAAAGACTAAATTATTTTACAAGTATTATTTCAACACCCTTAATTACTTAAAATTGTTTATATATACCAATGGTGTAGATGCTGAATGAATAAGAAATAGTGCATTTATATATGATATAATAAATTTTTTTTCTTTTATTATTCCATAATGAAAAATGAATATGGTTTGATAAAATATGTTGAATAATTATGGTATTCTAAGAAATTTCAAAGTTCGACTTCCTCAAGATCTTGATGTGTTTGAGTTCTTATAAACTTCAGTTGGGTACGACTAGCTATGATTCTATTGCTTAGGTATCTTTTCTCCTCGAGCAGATGAAATTTCCTCTGCCTGTTTATATATCTCTTGCTTCAACAATATAAAATATTCATAATCTAAGATTATTGTTGCCTTCCACCAGATTTTCCAATATTATGCTTGCTATGATGTGCTTGTTTGCTGATATGCTGGTTTTAGATTCCCAAATTAGATTAAATTATAACTTCATACCATTTTAGTTTACATAGATTTGGCTTTATAATCATTCTGGAAGGTTGATATGTCTTTCTGCTATTTCCAAAAGCAATTTGACTAGATCTATTATCATTATCGCCTATATCATCTTGCCTATGATGGTAAAATTTGTCACCTGTTTAAGCAAGGTGATTTTCGAATCCTATGCGATGTGGAGATGAAAGCGCAGAGGGATCGTTCATTGAAAAATCATGCTGGAGTGCTTTCTATCGGCTCAAATCCATATTTTAAGATATTGATGATCTGTCTAATTCTTACAACAAAATATTTCACAATAAAAACCGTAATTCATCTTCCTTGCTAAAGTAGATAAAGACAACTTTTATTAATTTAAAAAGTCCTGATTGAGAAATAATTTAGCTTTGACAGCAGCTGCTATTTGTAAAGAAATTGCGCTGAAGGTGAAGAACATTGAAACAATCATCACCTTTGCACTCCGCCTTAATGTTCTATCATTTACTTGGTTAAGTACTAGTAGGCAACCACCAGTTGGAGGCCCATCGCTCAATGGCCTGTATAATCCAAATAAGCCGGTTTAGCAAATGCCGCTACATCCGTAGTCTTGCTCAAGGATTCGAATTATTTTGTACAATTTAAATCTATTATAGAATGAAACTCATTACATCATCTTGGACGTTATACATGTTCTCATTTTGCTTCTCTACTAGAATATTACAATTGAATATAATTCTCTAAATAGTTGGTCAGACATTGAGAGAAATATTGAAATCCATTCAGCTCAGTATAAAGAGGGTTGATTCTTTAATTATAAACTATTTTATGGTTGTAGGACAAATTGTCCTCTCGTTTGGTTCTTCCATAGTAATTGAGGAGCATCTCACTGAAATGGTTCTCGTCTAAATTTGCAGAGCAAGGACACTCTCTTGTGCATATTCAATATTTTTCATATAAAATAATATAAATAATTTAAGTGCACATAAATTATCTACCCCAATCAATAAGTTTAAGCTCATAGTAACTCGTTAAATCGAATAAACTGTTCTCGCCACCATCTAAAAATAAATTATCTTATTAATGCATAGTTTATTTTATCTATCGCTAATAAGCTTTAATCGACTGAGTTCTTGCATATCTTAAAATAATTTGCTATTTATTGATAATAAATATCTAGCTGAGGTAATTATCGTAGTATACTAAAGCCAATTATTTTAAAAGGATTTGCCTTACTAGATTCCTAGCGCAAGAATACAAAGCCAACTGCCGAACCTACTAAACAAAGCAAAATCAAGGCTGCTCTCTATATAAAATTAAGTCCATAAACATAATTTATAATTTATAAGAATAGTGTAATTTTACTATACATATATATTTTTGTAATTTAAAACTTGATTGAGAGAGAAAGAGTATTTTGTAAATCTTCTAATTTGATAGAACTTACTGAAATTTGAAACAACTTTGAGTTCTCAAATATTCTGATTGCCCCAGAGAAACCACTCATTAAACCAACTATAAGATAATTTACGCTTTGTATCTTAATTCTTACTTAGAATCTCTAGTAGTCCTATCGCAAGCATTATATAAATCAAGTTAAGTTTCTTCCTATTCATATACGCATTCAAGAATAGTTTTAAAGTATTTCATCTTACTATTTTATTAATTTGTGATTGGCAGAGAAGATGGATTCCTTGAAAATGGAGGCAGAAACAGCTAGCAAAATCATGCCTGAAATCTAAATTTACTCAATATACTCCTTCTTACCATCAAAATAAGGAAAGTGGCTAATGAAGCATAGCGCAGCAATTCACTTCTTATTTTATTCATTTTTATAATGGATATTACAATTTTATCAATTCATACCAATTAAAGTGAAAATTATATTTCAACTCAAAAATTATAATACTCTTAAGACATCCTCCATCTTAAACTCTTTATAAATTAATTAAAAATAAAAAAGTGAAAATTAATTTAAATATAACTAAGGTTAAAATTATTAAGAAAATTATATAAAGAGTTTAACAAGACCTGCAAAGATGCAAACTACAATTCCTATCGCCTATTTGTAACGCTTGGTATATTTTAAATAAAATAATGATCCATGCAGATACTCATAATAGACCTGCAGTGATTCCATTTTTGTTACAAAAAAATTGAATAAGGAAATTTGTTGAATCCAGTAAATGATTTAAGATTGATCATTTTGAGCTTCTTACAATAACTGCGGCAGAAAGAGCAAAGAAATAGATGCGTAGGCACTTTGCTGAGCAACAACACATTTTACTTTTCTATTTTAGCTTCCTGATTATTCAATAATTAACTGCTATTATTTATTATTTCTATATTTCATTTGCAAAATTTCCATTTCTGAAAATTATATTTTAACATTTACACGAAAGCTAAATTTATTAAATGAAAATATTGTAATTGATAAATTATACATTTTAGAAATCAAGATTAGATTAATTGGAGGCTATTAATTTAGTTATTTATCTTTTAGACTTGGTCATTTAAATATTAATTTAGAATATAGAGAGTCAAGTTTGCTTTCTGAATTAAATCCTTTAAATGAATATAACTTAATGAAATTAGCATGATTTATTAAGCTTTTCATCTCAATTGCTGGCTGTTGATCTGTCAGCATCATTATCACGATTAACTTGCTTATATGACTGCTGCTTACTCTATTTACTCCTTTACAAGTTGTCTCTATTATACTCCTCATCTGTTTTTAATTATTTCATACGGTTATTTTTAAATTCTTCGATATTACTAATATCCTCTTTTAAAAATTGATTTTATAATCATAAACAAAGGAAAGAGAAATCTTCTTTGTTCAATGAGTTTAAAAATCACAAGTATAACGCAAAAAGCTTATTATAGAAATAAAATTTTCACTGAATTATCTAATTTTTTAAACAATATTATCTAGTAGAATAATTTATAATATATTTTAATCTGTTGACCTATCAGTGACTCCATCTATAGTCGAGTCCTAATCAGTTAAAGTATAAGCTTGCACTTCTTACGCCCCTCTCTATGCCATCTCAATCTCCTACTCCTCAGCTACATCTTATTTTACCATATAATTCAATCTTTTGAAACTCGAGAGAAGCACATGCACAACTGAACAAATAGCACAAAGAATGCAAATGAGAAGCAGCATTACTACATTATATTTTAAAGCAGCCTATCAAGAAAGTTTCCAGCAGTTTTGAAGAGAGATCCACTAGATGCTTAAACTTAGGCTTGCAAGAGTGAGTCTAGGGCCCGTGAGACAGATCCTTATAAACGTAAAACAAAGGCAGCTGGCAAAAGTTGTTGCAGTCGAAGTAGGTCTCCAAGATCCTAGATAGCTCTATGTGCTCTGAAGAAACTTCAAAACTCTATGGCTCTAATAAAATAAACATCATAGGCTCCTCTTCAGCAATCTTATGATAGCAATCTATGAATTATTTGTAGCTGATCTCAGTGTTCTAATCGCCAAAGACTAGTGGGTCATATTTGCCTCTTTGAGATCCTTCGATCTGCTGTTGATTAGAATAGCTGGGCATTTCTCTATCATGGCCATTAAGCACTGTATCATTCCAGAGATTGTTATCTAGAGCTATCGAGAAAGTTTTTGCATCGCAGGGGCAAGTTTATGTGCACATGTAGTCTTTGCTCATCAAAGCCAGATTTAATGTTTCAAAGTAACATTTTTAATATGATCATGAGAGTAATATTTGCTATACTCGAGCAGATTTTGCATAATCTTCAATGGTTGTTTTGTAGGTGGAGATAAAATTAAGCACATCTAATCTAGCATCTTATCAGCGCTAACTATTGTAAAAGGTAAGATTTGAGTTTTAAATTTGAATTAAAGTTGGACATAAAATTAGTGAAATATAGTCTATAGCTAGCAAATAAAGATAAAAAGATATTCTGAAAAATTCATTGTCTTATTAAAGCAGCTATCCTAACTTACTTTAAATCTTCATCAACTATTCCAAATAATTAATTGATTCATAAAGTGATACATAAGAAATAGAATACCAATAGTAGCCACTTGCCAGGATTACTCCACACAACGTAAATAAATTATATTTATTAAAGACAAGGAATGTGAACTATGCACCAACAAATAAGTCACAAATTTAAGATATAAATAGCAATGATATTATCAGGCGCATTAATTGACGATGAGATTAGTCACTAACTTACTGCAAATATAATTTTTTTAAAAAAATGTCAAACAAAATAAATGATAAAAGAAATAAATTAAATTTCTCTTGAGTGTCAAATTTGATTAACTAACTACTTCGCTGATCCTGGTGTCTCGTCAGACTAAGCTGCAACTCTAAGCTGATCATCATCTTTAAATTTAAAAATAAAAGTTGCATTATATTAAAAATCTATATTTAACTAAATAAAAATTTAAGACTTCTTATGAATGTTTTAGTTAAGTTCTCTTTTTTTATAGAATAGTTAATGGACATACTTTATTTATAAGAATTAAATAATATTTATAAAGTGTCTTCCAAATTTTATGAGCTAAAACGCTTATTTTCATTTGCTTGTGGTCATTAAACTGATCAGATCCATTCTCAAACAACTGATTGAACCTAATTTGGACTGGTGATCAGCTTCTTCCATTTCCATTTCATTTTAAGATAATTAAAACATCCAAAAATATTGTATATATTTTCAGCTTCTTGTGTATCATCATTTTCCGCTTTGAATTCTTCTCTCTGTCTTTGTTTACCGTATTTCATAGAATCATGTGCACTCTTGACTGGTGAAGGGGAAGTGGAGGTAACTTTGTCAATTCTTTTGAAGCTTGGTTCCTATTAGCCCCTTCCAATATCTCCATCTTCGAGGTTTTCAACATTCATAGAATGATGGCTCCCCGATGAGTTATTTAGCTTTTTGTAGAGCTCATATTCTCTAAACTTTAATCAATACATTGCAATTAATCATGTGAAAGAGGAAATAAAATGTATATCCATGCAATTCATTCAAGAGAAGAAAATATTACAAAGATAAAAATTTATTAAGTTCAATTATAAGTTTAGTCTTGTAGATAAAGATGTAGACGAAAATTGTGATGAAGCTGAAAACAAAGGCACAGATCATTATAGCAGCTGAGCTTTCATAAATCAGAGTAAAAATTCGCTTTACTTTTAGGTTGCATTAGTCTTGAGGCATACCTTAGTCTATACTTTCAAATATATAGAAAGCCGAATTTTCGCAGAAGCTATTACATCCCAGTGTCATTTCCAAACTCTGTGCTATCTTGAAGCTTTCGGGGTTGATATCGTATTTAATTTAATTTTCTTGCAATAGAGACTGATAGCACTTGTAAAAGTTAGTGTAACCATCTTTAGTTGTGAATCTCAAAGGCTCCCGAGTATTAGATTCTTGATCATTGATGCCTGAAGACTAAATATTTCCATCGACGTATATAGTTTGCTGCGTTCTTCCAAACTGGTTTAGTGTTTTTTCTGACCACTGAGAGGGATTATAGATTGTGTAGTCACATAAGCATCTGTCAGTACACATCTTCTCAGCTGCCAAGCTTTATAAAAGCACATCATAGTTTGCAGAGTAGATCATCCAGTTATGAATAAATATAATATTAAGTGGAATGAAGGTTCTTGTTATCTTAGAACTCCCATATCTTCACTCCTCTGCACATTGCTAGCAAAAGGTTGTCTATCTCAGCTATAAAAGCACAATTATCATTGCTAAGGAATACCTTAAGTTGCTAGAAAAACAATTCCACTTGTAAGTAGTCCACAACAAATGCAGAAGATCAATATTGCGAACTATTAAAGATTTAAACTGCTTTAGCAAGTATTGGAAATGGATTATCGAAATTTGGTGATATCTTTTTCTATTTTAATGGGGAAATATATTTTCAAAACTTACTGCAATAGAGAGCTTTTTACTAAACTTATTACTGATGACTAGCCCAATGATCCCTGTAAGTGCGGTGATTATTCCTATGGCGAGGGTAATTGCAAATGCCAAGTTGCCATAGTATCGCATGTCACCATTTTCATCAAAAATTGGCAGAGTTTTGACAATGCGGAAAATATTAATACCATTACTCCTGCTATCTATATGCATACTTATCATTTTTGACTGCTTTTCGATTTAAGTTCCATTATAAATTGATAATTTATAGGATTAATAATTTATCCAAAAATATAACTATTGGAATAATTTTGATAAGGAAAAGACTTCTTATGTTAAAGTAATTATTGTAGCATTTTAGAGAAAAATATTTTAAGAAATGGTCTAGATCATTTAAACATTTTAATAAAACACTAAAGTCTCTCTTATAATCTTAAAAAGGATTAATTAAAAATATATTAAAGTAGAGTATTTTGATGGTATGATTTTTGGCTGTTACGACAGCTTTGGGATTATTAAATAAGAAATTATTTATTTCGTAACGAAGAAAATCAATCTTAAGCACTATCTGCCATCCTCTTAAACCACTTACTTATATTTTAAATTATCACCTTTTTAAAATAATTCTACCCTATAATTCTGATTCAGGAATAGAATGTAAAACCCCTAGTTAACAAATATTTTTATTTAATTTTAACGAGGACTTTTATGGTTACACTTACCAGTATCAAAAGAGAAAGTAACGCAAAAAAGTATTTGCAGCCTTTAGAAGAGATCATCGACATTAATATTCGTATTTATAATATTGCATGAATTTAAAATGCTGAATATTTTTTATTTTAATTTTCTTAAATTAAATCTTTCAAAATTTTCTTCTTTACTTAAAAAATGAAATATTTTTTTAAAAATATTTGAATTTCTTTAATACTATTTATAAGACAATTTGATATTTTTGTTCTTTGAATTAATTATTCTCAATAATTTCTCTTAATTGATAATCTTTTGCTCTTTAATATTTCATTCTTAACATAAATATGGATCTTCATTAAAAGATGCAATTTATAGTTTTATCAATTTGATAGCTTTAATTCTATATTTATTACAAAAGAAAATATTATACAATAGAAGGAAGTAAAAGTCGGACATAATTAATTCAAATTCTATGATTCTCTATTTTCTTAACTATACTTGTCTTAAATTTAAACTATCCAGGACGAATAACCTCACTAAAGTTTGAGGGAAAAAGTCTTTAGAAATCGTTGAGTAGTTAAGAAAGAACTATAAATCAATTAAAAAATAAGCTATTGTCAGATTACAATAAGAGAGAGGATTTGAATAATATTTTTCTTATAAATAGAATATCTAGCCATAGTAAGCCCTTGCATTAAAGTAGAATGATAATGTGATTTACTGAAGAAACTTCAAATTAGAAGAATTGTGGCAGCATAAAGTCCACAGAGGGCAAATATAAACTGAGAAGCAAAGTTTGTGAAGGCAAAAGAGGCATCACCTATGTAAAAACTTGCGTGACCGAAATTCAGGAAGTGCTCCTTAGCAGCGCCACCGCTAATTTTGCCGTAAGCATAAATCAGTGAGTTTCCGAAGTTTGCCTTCAATACTGAGTCTTGACCAGCGTTTGAGTCAGTTGTTTATAATGGGCGCTCAAAAGTAGAATATGCATCTAGTAAACAAAAATAAAAGTGGTCCAAAATATACTTAATGGATTAAAGTCTACCTAAATACCAGTTGTTGGATCCTTATAAACATTTATGGCGGATCCAACCATATTCAAGTTATCTGTGTCGTCAATAACAGGTTGCTGTTCACCAACAAAGTATACATTTTATTCTAAATGTAAAACCTCCCATTATTGATAAATAGTTTGGGAGTCGGCGCAAGTCACTGTATCTGAGGGAGAAGTGTAGTAGAGGGTGCAGAAAACGGCATCTCCGTCATCCATATCGTTAGTATTCACTATTCTTAAGTAAATTTTATTACTCACATATTTTTAAATATTGAATTATAGCCGATTCCCATATAGAAGCCGTCTGTTCCGCTCTTATCCCAATTGATCATGGGAAGGCCTCTAATTCTCAAAGTCATTCTGAGAGTTTCACTTAAAAATTAAATTGAATTTGATGAAAAGGGTTTGGTCAAAATAAAGAGCGAAATTAGTAGTCAAAATAAACTGCTGAAGGATCTGAGATAATTAACGTATTTAGCTCTCGCTTTATTAATCAAACTATAAATAAATCTTAGATTCTCATGAACTTTAACAAAAAAGTGTTAGCACTTCTTGGACTCGCAAATTAATAAATAAATTCTAAATTTGAAATTTAATTTAGCCTTAGTGAGTTGCAATTCTATGGTCAGACATGCCAATTTCACTAACAGCTATTCAAGTGAGTGGTATACCTACGATAATGCCGGCACTGAAACTCTCAAATATAATTATTTCTGATGCAGCTTATAGTTTAACTATGAAGGCAAATAAATTAAGAATTAAGGAAAACTCATTACAAAAGAATAATAAGTTTTAATAAATAAGGTATATGATTTTTTAAATGTTTTTTTTGACTGCAGATGAGTTAATTTCGTATATTAAAAATATGAAATTAAAGGATCTGACCTCATTTTGTATTCGATGGAAGACTTTAGTATCAGGGTTTTTTGAAGTAGTACTTCCCTTAATTAAAATTATTTTTGCCTCTGAAAATCTAAAGAGTGATGCTTGCTTTTGATACTTTTGAAACTCTTAAGAATATCTTCGTTAATGATATTTTTCTGTTAATAAAGCTATCTAAAAGAATTGTTGTAAGGATTTTTCAGTATGTAATCAACAATATTTTATTTGCAAAGAATGCATGAAATTTATAAAGCTGTTTGGTACTTAAAGAAATATCAAAATTATACACTAAACTTTTTTAAACCAATAGATTAAGATGAATGTTTTAAATTATGTTTAGAATGAAGTCTGCAAGCAGTATCCTAATCTAGTTTGCTAAGTTAAAATGAAGATCTAAGAAGTTTTGGATTTTTATCAGTTTGAAATAAAAATAGCCATTTCCTAAATAGCCTAATCCTCATGCTGATTTTAATTTCCCTGAATGGATGATAACTTCGGGAATAGAGGTTTTGTCCATTTTAGATTCACTTAAGACCCTGGCGAATTAAAGAGTAGGAGAGGAAATTATACTCTTAAGGAAGTAAAGATTTTTTTGTTAAATTTTTAAGTACATATCTAAAATCTTTAAATTGTATGTAAAATTAAGTTTAACATTCAATTGCAATTTACTAACTTCAATATTTTTAATCGGTCAATTTATCTGCTTTGCATAACTTTATACAAATAGATTAAGCAAAATGTATCATTAAAATATTAAATTTTGAATTTGAATTTATATAAAAGCAAAATTAAAGAGAGAGAACTTTGGGTAAGGACTCCATCGCACATTTTTACATTAAAATTCAAAATAGACTCAATCATTCTATAATTACTCATTATCTAAATTTTATTGTAGAATGCAGAATAATCAGACCAATCAGAACAACAATGGAGCTGGAACGGGCTTCAAGTTTACTCCAAATTCAGGCAGCAATTAGAACGGATTCTAATCAAACTTTCAAGCCAATGCTAATTCAAGCAACAACAATGGGTTCGGCTAGAACTCTTCTAACAATACCTCGGGCTCACAATTTTTCAAGCCTACTTTTGCAGGCAACAACAACTTTGGCAACTCAAACTCTAATTTTGGGAACAATAGTGGCAACACAGGCCAACAGTAGAGTTCGTTCAAGCCAACCTTTGCCTCTCAAAATACTCAGAGCAACTCAAATGGATAGCAATAATTCAATCCTGCGACAACAAGCTCCAATCCTCAGACCAACTTCGGCAACAACTCCTAATCAACAAGTAACAACAACCAGCCTAATGCCAGCAACTCTTCAACATCTGGTTTAATAATTTATTAATTTTTGATTTAAGGATTTGGTTTCAAGTTTGTGTAGTCATCGAACACCACTGGAGGCAACTTCCAAAGCTTTGGAAGGAATAATCAGTAATCTCAAAACGCATAGGGAGGGGCTCTGAACTTCGATAGCATAACTTATATTTTTAGTAAGTTGCAAGAGCACGAGCAAGAAATTAAGCATGCGCTGGAGAGATAGATGATGATGTGCTCTCCCACTTGCCAAGAGAACCTGTTCAAGGACATCCTCTTGAATAGAATACCTTCATCAGCAACCTAAAAAGAAAGAGATGACATCATCGCATAGTCAAACTAGGCTATTTTTGTCAGGACTCCTGATAACAATGTCACTTATCCCATTGACATCAACCGCAGAAACGAGATCATGAGCAATTATCGGTACCAAGATAAAACTATTTGTTAATTATTGTAAATAAGCATAATGAAAAATAACTTTGTTTGATGATTAGTTGTATTAATTTTGATTACTTGAATTTTAATTTTTTTGTAAAAATAAATATATCGGTATATCGGTAATTTATAGGAATTTGAAATTAAATTATCAAAAGCAATTCCCAATTTATTAAGGCTTAAAACTATATAATCTGATGATTTAAAACTTCTTTAATTAAGCATAAGTCTATCTGAAAATTTCTAATATTATTTGACTTACAAAATTTAAACTTTAACCTAAGTGAAATTTGATAATTAAAGTAAGATAATTTATTAATTCTAATAATTTTTCTAAGATAAGTATTATCCAGTGTAGATCTCGACTATTGAGGAGGCCACCTAAAGACTTAAGGCTACATATGCTCGTTCGGAATAAATTGCCGCTCAAATTTAGAACGAACTCATTAATTTAATGAGTGAAAGCTATTTTAATAACTAGAGGTGGCAGCAGCGCTTGAGACGGAGACCATTCACACCTATTTTGGAACTCTTTCTAAGATTATCAAAAACTAAGGCATCATCTCTTCAAATTTCTTCAACATTATCAAAATAGAATTTTAAATCAATTTAAAAGGTATTTCATTAAATGATAAATTCATTTCGTTTTCAGAATTCATCTCAAACAATGAAATTGATTTAAATATTATTAGTTAACAAGATTATGTTTTCCTTTCGCTATAGATTCTTCTTTATAGTAGTTATATCAACAGATAGAAGAAATAAATAACTTTATTTTAATCATGGCTTGAAATCGCTGAGCGAATTTAAATGTTGTTTTTAAAGAAGAGAATGAATCAAGAACAAGAAGAAATAGATATTTAATTTATTTATTGCATTTACTCTTACTAAAAATAAGAGTAGATTGTGATAATATTTTGATAGGCCTGTATGAGATTCTGATATATCAATATGAGAAAGAAGGCCCAAGATCTGTCAGGAATTTCAACATCCAAGATTTGAAAGCAATTATGAAGGGAATTGACTAGTAGGCTGTTAAGTCACTTGCAATTCTTACCCCAACTCAAGGGTCAACTTCACTTGTATTGAAGAACCTCATCTCGCATCTCAAAAGTCTTCTCCACAAGCAAATTGAGCGTGTAGCGATAATAGAGGTTGTTGAACCTGTGCTTGATGAAGATGTCAAGAAGTTGCTCAACGATATAGAGAAATCAAAAGAGGCTGATAAAGTTGCAAACTAAATTGTTGAGAGTATCCAAATTCAAATTGCAGCCATCAAGGCTCTTTTGAAGAGATATATTGAAGCCAAGGCCACTTTGCAGTCTATTATTGAGCAAGAAAAGGATTTATCGGACTCTCGCAATGCAAGAGAAATTTGAATAACTGTATGTGCCATATAAAAATCTTAAATATTTGAATTTGATTAACATTCTAGATCTTCAAATATTCTTTAAAAATAAGCAAAGTAAAGCGCCAATTAAAAGAATTGAAAAATTAAATCATTAAGGATCTCCTCATCAAACCCTACTTATCTTTAGTTAGGATGGGGTAGCTAATCTAATTTTAATTATTATTTCAAAATTAAGAATTATTTTAGTCTGTCTTTAGTCTTTTTAACTACCTGTTTTCAAGATTTTAGCAATCGTTTTACAGCTCAAATCTGCATTAGGTGCAGCAGTTTGTTTTTCAAGCCAAGTTATAAGGCATTCTTAATAAAAGAGATTCAATCAAGGCTTTTTTTTAATAGTTTGGCTGCACTATTCTGCATTCTCTTCTTTCTGATTAATTTAAGGATTAGTTGATCTTTATTGCTAATTTTTACTGAATATTGGCAGTATTTGAATTGGTTTGCTGACTTAAATTGCTTGAGGATATTAATTTGTCCTTAAATAAGACTTTAAGAGTTCATAAAACCCTCATAAAAAAACTTGAGTTTGAACCTTAAATTTACAGAAGAGAAAAACTATTTTAGCTATGATATTATCGCAGATTTAAAGAAGTTGAGTTCCCAAAACGACATTAGAACGATTTAATATAAAAAATTAAGGATCTTGCTTTAAATCATTAATCTGAAAATTAATCAATTAGTTTTTCAAGGTAAAATTAAAAATACTGTTATTCATAAGTAAAAAATATATAAAAATCAATTTCTGTTACTAAAAAAGTCGCCATATATAATTAATTCGAATAAATTTAATAGCCTATTTGTCTGAATTAAATATATGATAGCAAAGATAAGATGTATAAGAGTAAAAAAAAGTATGTAGTTTAAAATTAAAACCCATCAATCAGTTTTCACTTTCAATAAATTTGTTTCCAGATCTTTTTTTTAAAGACTTAACAATTTACCTTTGCTTTATTTTCACAATCACGTGAGTAATTGTGTGTCTTGTTGATTCTATCACCATATCTCTTCTCTATGAAGTTTGTTTATGTCCTCAGATTTTAGAGATGTTTTTGAGCATGAATGGTTCATATGGTCAGGCCAAGAACTCGAAAATGAGACCCAACTGAGGATCGGAGGCAGTGTATGTGAAGGTCATCTGATTAAATAGTGCTAATGAAGGGGCTGTCAAAGGGGAGGGGAATAGCTGTGACTGCTCTTAAATGTGAGCCATAATTTACACTTCAAACCATTTAACTAATAAATCAATCAATCGGAAAGAAAGTTAAAAAAGTCAGCGGCACATTAGTACCAACATATATCTAAAATATATTTTATAAAAAGGGAGGACAACTCTCTTTAACGAATAAATTTCTTTTTTTCTAGTTTTGAAAAATCATTTCTAACTTTATGATATAAGTTATAAGAAAGTATGATCTATGTTGATCTTAATTTAATTATTTTATTTTAAATTTTTACTTAAATCATTGAACTTTTCATATAATTTAATTAAAATAATGCTTAGTTATTAAATAAATTTTAATTTGCTTCTTCTTTATTAAATATTAAAGGTCAATCTTAATCTGAAATTTTTTATATTTTAAAAACTTAAATGGGCAGGTATTACATTTTTTTAAATAAAACAATTTTAATTAGGTATAATAAAAAGTGGACCTCTAAGTTCTAATCTCATTAACTCCACGACTTTGAGACCTTAACTATCTAGAAATACTTTTACTATGAAATTTAAGAGTCTATAAATAAAACAAATTTGGTTATAAAATACAATATACCTCTATTTAAATAAAAAAAAGTTATTCCCGTCAGATAACAATAATATTGAGGATTTTAAAAATAATTTTCTATATAGAGTTATATCTAACCATAGTGAATCTTTCCAGTTAAATTCGGTGTTTATATGATATACTTCAGATAATAACAAAGCCTCAAATCAGAATAATTGAGGCAGAGTAAATTCCACAAAGTGCAATAATAAATTGTGAAGCAAAGTCTGTGAAGGCAAAGGAGGCATCCCCTATGTAGAAGCTTGCTTAGCCGAAATTTAGAGAGTGCTCTTTAGCAACTCCACCACTAATTTTCCCATAAGCCCAGGTCAGAGAGTTTCCAAAGTTTGCTTTCAAATCTGAATCTTGACCAGCGTTGGTGTCAGATGTTTATAATGGGCGCTCAAAAGTAGAAAAGGCATCTAATAAACAAAATATATCGTGAGACTAAACTTTCTTATAAGATTATATTTTACTTAAATGCCTGTTGTTGGGTCCTTATAAACTTTGATGGCTGAGTCAACCATATTCAAATTTTGAGTGTCGTCTAATACGGGTTGGGAGTCACCAACAAAGTATAATAAATTTGCAAAGAGAAAATGAATAGTAGCTTATAAATAGTTTAGGAATCGGAGCAGGGTACTGTATCAGAAGGACTTGTGTAATATAGAGTGCAATATGTAGAATCTCCTTCTTGCATATCGTAGACATTTAATCTATATTGTAGAATACCGCAGCTTATTCTTTAATTATATAATTGTAGCCTACTCCCATATAGAAGCCATCTGTTCCGCTCTTACCCCAATTGATCATTGGAAGACCTTTAATTCTAAATGTCATTCTGAGAGTTTCTCTTGCAAAAAATGTGCTTAAAATTAAAGGATAAAGTTTGGTCAAAATAGAGCTCGAGATTAAAGGTTAAAAATAAAACTGGAAGGCTCTGAGATAATTAACGTAATTAGCTTTGAACTTTATTAATCAAACTATAATTAGATCTTATATTCTCATGCACCTGAAAAAAACAGTTATAGTACTACTAGGATTCGCAAACTTGGCTAATTTAAAATAGATGGCTAAATTAAGGAAAAATTTAAAAATTACTTTGTTTTACTAAATTTTTTCCAAGAAGAAGTTTTGGAGGACACCAAAAAATTTAAGAAATATAAAAAATTAAAAGGGAAAAATTAAAAAATATTATCTTTATCAAAAAAGGCCTCAAGTTTAATTTTATAAGGGTTTTTTTAAAGGAAAAAAATTTTCAAAACCTTCAATTCTTTAAAATTAAATTATAAGAGTTAAGGTTTCTAACTCTGATAAAGGAAATATTTAGATTTTAGAGATTCTAACTGCTCCTCAAAAAAAGTTTCAATGGAGCTAAATGAAATGTGATAACCTAAGGAAATAAATTCTGAAAACAGCATAATTAAAAAAAAAACTGAGCTATTTTATGATAAATACTAGTCATTTTATAGTGATTTAAAAAAGTTTTTTAAAAAAAATATTTCAAAAAAGTTTTATTTTTATTTTAGAAATTTCTAAACAAAATTTTTGTCCAAAATTTTTTTAAAAAAAAAAAAGTTCTTAAGCTGTTTTAAATGTGAGTTCTATTTTAAAAAAAAGGGATATATAGGCTTTTATTTGATAATATTGTTCTCCAGATATTTCTTGAAAATACATTACCTTCTCTTTGTAGGAATTAGTTTTTTTCTGAAATGAGGCTTTTAAACTTATTATGCAAAAACACATAAAGTGATTTGCTTTCAATAAAAGTTGACATTTTGAAAGTGCATTTTATTCTCAATATCCTATCTTATTAATATTTTTTTTTAATTTTATATTATTGATTATAATACTTTAAACTTAGCCTTATTGAGCTGCAAGTCAATGGTCAGACATTCCAACTATACTAACAGCTTTTCAAGTGAGTGGTATACCTACGATAATGCCGGCACTGAAACTCTCAAATATAATCCGCACATAAACAGCTATAAACCAATCAGAAGAAAAAAATAAGTCAAGAAATAATATAATCTCAATAAAAATACTAGAATATAAAAAAGCATCACAAGTTTTAATCAATAAGTGCTCTAATTTTTTGAAAGTTTTCACTGTATATATGCTAATTCTTTGCTCTTTCAACAGATTTGTCATGTGTTCTCTCAACATCTGAGAAATTAAGCGCTCTTCTTCTCCCTTTCTCGTGAGGGTAGCTTTGCATGTGATTGTGAATACTCCTTGACTGCAGAATAGTTTATCTCATTTCTTGCATTTAAATTTGGAATTAACGGATCTGACCTTAACCCGAATTCAATAGGAAGTTTAATTTGTGCAGCAGCATCATTTTTAGGTAGAACTTGTTGAGATTAAGTTTAAAAAGGTTCAAGTAAATTATCTTTGCTCATAGTTATCTTAGGAGCAGAAAAATCTATAGAGTGGTGCTTGCTTTTGAAAGGCTTAGGAGGGTCTTCGTTGCTTATGTATTTCTACTTCATAATTCTATCAAATAGATTCTCTCTGTAAGGAGTCTACTAATTTATCTTTTCAAAAAATAATAGTGACTTTTAAACTATTAGGTACTTAATGAAGTAGCTTGATTCGAAACTGAGCTGCTCTATAGCCAAGAGACTAGCGATGGATTGTTTTAATTTATATTAGGAATGAAGCCTGCGGAGCCTTTATCAAGGTTGATCGGTTCAAATGAAGATCTTTGACGCTTGTGGATTTTTATCTAGTCGGAAAATAGTTAGTCATTTCCAACAAATCCAGAATCCTGCTGTTGTAAATATTCTTGAATGGCTTGCTAATTTCTCTATTTGATAGCCTCAGGAATGGAAGTTTAGTCCATTTTAGATTCGCTTAAAATCCTTCTGTGGGCAACTGAAGAGTAGGGATCTTTGGGAAAATTATCCCCTTAAGGAAGAAAAGATTTGTTCAGTTGTTTCTTTAAAATAAAAAACTCAAAGACTAAAATTTTGAGTTGATCAATGTAAGGAGTATAAGATAACATCTTTTTAGTGGGAGTTTAAGACTCTATTATTGACTCACCTAGTTTTTAAATTGCTGGCAAGCTCCTTTGAAAAAAATATAAGTGAATGATTGGACTCTCTTGCCTCTCGATTTGAGGTAGTGTGGAGCATAATTTTATTATAAAGTAATAGATAGCCTGATTCTGTAGTAGCTTACTTGAGTTGCTATCCTAAGAAATCATTTCTCAGGTACATTCTTCTTTACCTGACCCCTGGTTCCAAACTGGAGAGGTCATGAAGCAGAACTCTTTGTTCATCTTTTTAAATGGAATTCAACTTTCCACTTTATTAAGAGCCAATTTAGCTGATCCTTCTGTACTAGTCATCAGCTAAACTCAAGTTGATGTAATTGTTTTAGTTGGATCCTTTATTGGACTTAAGTAAACTGATCTGATTCCTATCTTTAAATCGCTTTTGCTATATTTTATTCTATTGGGTGCCAAGGTTGAGATCAACAAATATATGAATAGCTAATATGAATCAGAATCAAATTATCCTCTTTTCTGCCTGTTGATTAGCTGCTCTATCTACTATTTGCTCTCATTTATGCTTTCTCTTACTTGGTTAGCTTAAAATGAGTAGTAATAAATGGAATATATATGTTAGGTCTTTCTTCTTTGATATTTGGTTTGAATAATTATCCTTAGTATATATTTCTTTAGTTGCCACCTTAATTAGGTAAAAAGGAAGCTCTGCTTTCTTAAAGCCTCACAACAGGTTCAATTTTGTTGTATAGCGAAGTCTTGGTCTAAACTTTGTGAGCATCGTCATTTCTGTTTCTTGGATTCAGAGTTGGAATTAGTAAAAATTGTAAGAATTTGGGAGATTAAATATTTTTAATATAAACTGAAATGATTTCTTGATCTGATGAATGAATAAATTAAATAATTACATTAAATTTTTTCTCAAACAAGTTATTTCTATGACTAGCAATTTAGCGCCCTGTCTCCTTTAAGGTAAGATAATATATTTTATGAATTCTATGTTTATCAATTATTTCTCAAGCAATAGACTTCTAACTCAAAAATATATCGTGTAATAATTTTCTAATTAACAGTATAAAACTTAAATGTAATATATTTTCATAATGTTTTTTTTTCTTCATTTATATGTGGTCACTTAGTTTAGTATTACAATGAAAAAGAGCATAATTATTTATTTATTAATTTATGTTTTTTGAAATATAAAACATTCTATTCCTAAGTTTTATAGATATATAAATATAAAAATCGCATTCCGCATATGCGGAATCCGCACTTTTTTTTATAAGAAATATAGTTATTCTCATTTCATAGTATTATAGAACTAGAAAAAGTTTTAAATTGTTGCATTCCGCATATGCGGAATCAGCACTTTTTATATAAATCAAATTTTCCGCATATGCGGAATAATATTTAAATGTAACAAATAAATCAGGATTAAAATCTTTTTTCATTCTTATAATACTATCTACTTATAAAAAGTAAAGTTTATTTAAAATATATATTTTTAAACAAAGAAATTAATTCCTAGTTTAGACTTTAAAGTCCTCCTTAAATTTTTGATTTAAATTTACCTTACTTTAATCAAACAAATATATTTTTAAGCTAGCGATAAAAGAATAGTCTAGTTCATTATTAATTTTTTCTTTAAACATATAGAAATAATTAAAGCTAAGCTATTAAGGAAAATATTTGACTTGAGTCTTTATAAAGCTTAGCTTCCATTAAAGTAAAAATAATTTGTCTAAAATATATCAGTGGCAATTTTTAATAAGAGTTTTAGATATCAATTATCTTCCTTTAGATAAACAAGCTTACTCTTTTAAATTTGTAATTATATTCTCAATCCTTTGCTATAAAAGTTCCTAGAAATTTTTACTTGTTTCCTTCTTTGTAATTTGCTTATTTAAGTTTCAGGTAATCAGTAGATATCTGCCAAGTCCTCAGTTTCTCTTTTTTCTGATATTAAAACTGCAAGCGAGATGATCCTAATGCTAAGATATAAAACTTTGACTCCTTAAAAAGAGAGTTATTAATTTCTTAGCTACAGCTTGATAGGCAAGCTAACTGGAATTAACCCCTAAATTGTGAGAAGAAAATGTCTTGAAGCAATATAAAACTATCGTTCAATAAATTAAATGGCTCTTGAGAATTCAGTAAGGAATAAAATTAAAGACGAGCACAAGGAGTATCTAATTTCTCAAGAAACCCTTGAATAGCAATGTGGAATGAGTATAGCTGAGAGATGTGTGATGTTCCACAGATAATTTCCTAATCTTTTCATCTCACCTTCATGCCTTAGATAAATCTATCAACGTAATAATATCAAGAGAAAATCAATTGTCACTCTAAAGTATTCAACTCCTACTCAACAAGAAAAGATTAAGTTCCTTGAACAAGAAATGCTTTAGAAAATACAGAGTGCTATTGAAAATAAATGAGAACTCCTGTATGTTGATGAAGTGATGTTCACAATAGCAACAAGACTAAGACTAGATTATAGCAACAGAAATACTAATATAAAAATTAAAGATAAGCTCTAGTCTTAGTAAAGCTTAGCAGTAGTTTGTGGAATCTCGGCATCTAAAGGAGTTGAAATGTTTTACATTCATGACAGATCCATTGACACTGAGAAATTTTACGACTTTATCCTTGGGGTGCAAGAGATCTTCAAAGATAGAAAATTAACTATCATGCTTGACAACCTAAGAGTCCATCACAGTAAGCGAATTAAAGAACTCTGCAGTGATTTCTCAATCGAACTAATTTTTACGCCACCCTACTCTCCTCAGTATAATCCAATAGAGAATTTCTTCTCATTGCTAAAGAATTAATACAAAAGGATTAAGTTAAAGGCATCTCTCAAGAATGAGAAGATAAATGCAAGGAAGCTCGTACAACAGTCATTCACTTCGATAGATGAAAGAGTTGTTCGATAGTTATGTGTGAATAAGTTAATTAAGTTAGGAATAACTCTTAAGTGAAATTAATTCAAATATTAAATCTCATTTTGGAAAGATTTTAATTTAGGCCTTCCTAATTTTAATTCAGAGCGTTGTGAGCTGTTGCATCAATCATTAGAACATTGGATTAATGAAAGTTCTTCAAAGCTGAGCCAGGGCCATCAGCATTCTTGAATTTCTTCAGTGAAGTAACTGGAGGTGGGTTCTGCTTCTATCGTCTGGCTTTGAACACCTTAGCTGATTGTTTCATGAGCTAGAGGGCTCTGCCGTTTTTCTCTGTAAAATATGTTTAAGTAATTAAGTATAATTTTACTTGAGATGAAAGGATGACTTGTGAGTTGAGAAAGCCATTCATCTGAAATTAGAATGAAATCACTCTTCGCAGCATCACTGGAGGCTGCATTCCTTTTTTCTTAAGTGCTCTTAACAATGTGTATGAGGTAGTCTGGCTGGAGGGTGTTGACGACATTGAAGAAGTATTACCTATCGATTGGTTTCTACTTCTCATCCATATCTGGTAGGAACCTCAGCAGTCCTCCATCGTCTCTAATTCCCTTGAATACTTGACGGACTGAGAGTTCATCATATTTAGGAACCTTGGTCATCTTGACCTCTGACATCTTTAAGAGACGTTTGTCACCCTTGAGTATCTGCCTGAAGTAGTCTCGGTTCACACCATCGATTGGTGGCATGTAGTAACTCACTAAAAATTAAAGTTAGAAAAACCAATATATTTGTTTACGTATTTCGGTGAAGTATGTATAGAGATCATGCTTCGATCTAAAGCGACCAGAGAGTTCTTGAGGTACCACTCTCATTAAGCTCTCGTCAAAGTCGTCCTCATGAGATTGCTCGAACTCTGTCCATTTTCTTTTCGAAGATTCCATATTGTTAAATCTGAAGTTTATTTATTGAATGAGATTATTATTGTAACCCAGCAGAGTTCATATAGTAAATGACTTTGATTTACTTAATTCCTAAATAGTGATGATAGACTTGCTTTTATTAGAATGAAAATTGAAAAATTTGAGCTTGTGATTTTTTATTAGGACTTTGTGATTTTTTTATCAAATTTTGTGATTATTTGTGATTATTTGTGATTTTTTGTGATTTTTTCTGATCTGAGAGGCCTTTTTTATCTTGATTTCTGATCTTAGAAAATTGATAGTTTGGGTCTGTGATTATTTAATCACAGTGACTTTAATGATAGTTGTAGATTAATTGATAAGAGTATTTAATAATAACTTATATTTAATAATGACTGAACAAGGGAACGAAATCTTCGACAGCGATGACTCTCGATATGAAGATGAATCATGCAGCGAGGATGAAGACAAAACAGTAACTACTAAAACTAGTAAGCAAGTTGCATCCAAGCAATCAAAAACTCAATTGCTTGGGAAGCGAAGTAAGTATCTCATAAATTTACGAATTATTTTTAGAGACTAAAGAGTTCTATGGATTGGCGATGGATGATGAAGCAACATCTGTTCTAAAAAAAATCACAAAGGGTTTCAAGCTGACCATGAAGGAGATTCAACATCACACCTCTCTAAAAAAATTACCTCTCTCTCAATACGAGTCTGATGAGATTAGGGAGTTCATCAGAGTCAAAAGGTAAAAACTTATTCTAAAAATCAATCAGGGAAGTGATCAAAATTTACATCTAATAATCCGTATAACTCAAAAATTTAGTTCTCAGGCTGTATTGCGCAGAGAGGTCGCATTTCTTAGGCTTACTTTATTTATATATTTTATTATTATTGAGAATCGGGGTTTGAAATGTATTCCCCCTCTATGTAAAAAGGAACGCGATGCTATGTAAAATATGCATAAGACCTCTCATAGCGTCTTCTCTCACACAGTTGATTCTGGATGCCACTCATCTCATGGCAATTTCTTTCTTCAATTTTAGATAGGCTTAAAAGTTTCAAATGAAACGTTTTATTTTGCAATTTGCTTTATTATTATTTATATACTTCTCAAGCTGTATGATTTTTATTTGGTGCTTGAAATTGAGAGCAACTGCTTTAAATCGAGATGCTGTCCTCATAATAATTTCCTCTTCAAGATAAATATCCTTGCTGCAAGTACAAATGTGGTTCCAATACCCACCAAACTTATTCAAAGTCATCGAACTTGTTATTTTCCAATTATTAGTTGCTGTAGCAAATAAATCATCCTCTCTGTAGACTACTTAATATCCTCTCTTCATTTAATCTCATTTCAAATATCAGATCCTTCAAGCAGAGCTATACAGATTCAAAGAGCTAGCCCTAGTTTTCATGCCAATTCATATTTTACTATGAGAGATAGGCAAGCTAAGTTCTTCTCTTCATATCTATTGCCAAGAGTATAAAGATACACTCAAGTAGACATTTCAATGTTAGCTCATGGCGCAGGAAAAATTTAAACAAGTAGATTCTTGGAGAAGAGAGCGCCCCATTCCTTGAGCTAATCTACAGCAAGGTCGTAGTATCTGTTAACACGCTGATCTTCTATAGATCCATCTAAAGACAGCGTGCCATTGTCAAAACAAATTCTAAAAATGAATCTGTGAAGGAATTCGAGATTAGCTCGTAAAGAGGAGAGATATCTCCAAATCCTTTCTTAAACTTAAGCTCGACGAATCATTGCCGAGGAAGATGATATTTTGCAGTTCTCCCTGCTTTGAATTTGCATACAGAGTGTGACATGTATTAAAGCCTACTTTCCTCTTGGCCTCACAGTCATGAGTAGTGAATGCTTAAAATCAGCTCTAAATTAAAAATGTTGATATATGATTAATGCATTATTTATTTATTTTAGGACTTACCATTTAAGGCTGAAAATAATCAATATGAGGTTCCTTTATCTTTGGATGGAAAAGTCTCACTGAAACCAATCATTTCTCCTTTCAATTCTTGCAAAGGCTCTAGCGTTTAAGCTGGCCTCGCTCCACAAAATGCCTATGCCTGCTGTAAAATGATCTCGCTCTGGTCAGCATATTCAAATCTTTATTCGGAGAGCCGCTCAATTGTCATTTAAGGACTGGCCATTGGCATTATCAAAGTGTTTTTCCCCACAATAGAAAATGAACACAACTCCCTCAAATATCAGCTTCATTGATAAAAATTATTTTCTAGGCGCTTGCCAAAATATGTTGCTTCATTGTGATTAAAACCCCAAACTATCCTCACCAATAAGTTCAGCCGCTTTGCTTGAGTTCAAGATTGCATCTGATAAAAGAATTCGCTTCATCCAACAATTTCTATCCTCATAATTGCTTTCAACTCGACTCTTTCTTTGAAATTCACAAAGGACGCATCTAAATGAGAGAATTCCGGTCGTTTCAAAAAATCCAATCTCATTCAGCCTCCTCTCACTGCTGCTAGAATTATAAGAGAGTGCAATCATTTGTTACACCTTCATTCCTTTTGCCAGTCTAGTTCCATTGCCCCTACTCATTGCTTTATAAATAGCTTTTAGCTCTTAAATCTTCGGTAGCTTCTTCTTTGCGTAGAAATAAATTTTGAATCATGCTGGAAAACTCTTTTTAATTTGGGTCTGGCTTCATAGCTGAGCAAGTCCCTATTTATTATGAGCGCTTTCTAGTGCTAAAGTGAGCACCTTCAAGCTTGTGCACTCACTCAGGGCTGCTTTCTTAGTATTCGATAGGATTTTATAACCCACAAAAGATAGTGACAGTCATTCAGCTCTCTTCTATCACATCTATTTAAAATTATTAGTATATTAATTGATAAATTATTAAATAATTTTTAACTTACTCCTGACTTCGAATTGTAAATTGAATTAGATTCTTAATTGAGATTTGGACTAGTCTGTTTAAATAAAACTGACTTTTATTATTAATAAAGTTCAAAAATGCTGACAGACCAGAGAAAGATGATGATAATATGTGATTTTCAAAAGTAAAACTTCTTTTTTGTTCTAGAATTATAATTTATGAATTTCAGATCACTTCAAAGAACATAAGTTAAGAATCTTAATGCCAAAGTTATATATATAAATTTACAAATGATTTTGATAATTTTATAGAGCAACTGTAATCCATCTTGAATAGTTTATGAAATGGCAAATGAAATTATGTGAAAAGATGTTTTGTATTTATCTCAAAGAAGTTAGATCAAAAATTAGCTCAGAGTAAAAAGGTAAATTATTTTCTCTTTATTTAAGTATTTTAGTTTGGGAATGGAACGAATAGAAATGAACAAGCTGTAGAATTACTGTAAAGAAATTTTATATGAAGACTGGTCTGTCAGCATTTTTGAACTTTATTAATAATAAAAGTCAGTTTTATTTAAACAGACTAGTCCAAATCTCAATTAAGAATCTAATTCAATTTACAATTCGAAGTCAGGAGTAAGTTAAAAATTATTTAATAATTTATCAATTAATATACTAATAATTTTAAATAGATATGATAGAAGAGAGCTGAATGACTGTCACTATCTTTTGTGGGTTATAAAATCCTATCGAATACTAAGAAAGCAGCCCTGAGTGAGTGCACAAGCTTGAAGGTGCTCACTTTAGCACTAGAAAGCGCTCATAATAAATAGGGACTTGCTCAGCTATGAAGCCAGACCCAAATTAAAAAGAGTTTTCCAGCATGATTCAAAATTTATTTCCACGCAAAGAAGAAGCTACCGAAGATTTAAGAGCTAAAAGCTATTTATAAAGCAATGAGTAGGGGCAATGGAACTAGACTGGCAAAAGGAATGAAGGTGTAACAAATGATTGCACTCTCTTATAATTCTAGCAGCAGTGAGTGGAGGCTGAATGAGATTGGATTTTTTGAAACGACCGGAATTCTCTCATTTAGATGCGTCCTTTGTGAATTTCAAAGAAAGAGTCGAGTTGAAAGCAATTATGAGGATAGAAATTGTTGGATGAAGTGAATTCTTTTATCAGATGCAATCTTGAACTCAAGCAAAGCGGCTGAACTTATTGGTGAGGATAGTTTGGGGTTTTAATCACAATGAAGCAACATATTTTGGCAAGCGCCTAGAAAATAATTTTTATCAATGAAGCTGATATTTGAGGGAGTTGTGTTCATTTTCTATTGTGGGGAAAAACACTTTGATAATGCCAATGGCCAGTCCTTAAATGACAATTGAGCGGCTCTCCGAATAAAGATTTGAATATGCTGACCAGAGCGAGATCATTTTACAGCAGGCATAGGCATTTTGTGGAGCGAGGCCAGCTTAAACGCTAGAGCCTTTGCAAGAATTGAAAGGAGAAATGATTGGTTTCAGTGAGACTTTTCCATCCAAAGATAAAGGAACCTCATATTGATTATTTTCAGCCTTAAATGGTAAGTCCTAAAATAAATAAATAATGCATTAATCATATATCAACATTTTTAATTTAGAGCTGATTTTAAGCATTCACTACTCATGACTGTGAGGCCAAGAGGAAAGTAGGCTTTAATACATGTCACACTCTGTATGCAAATTCAAAGCAGGGAGAACTGCAAAATATCATCTTCCTCGGCAATGATTCGTCGAGCTTAAGTTTAAGAAAGGATTTGGAGATATCTCTCCTCTTTACGAGCTAATCTCGAATTCCTTCACAGATTCATTTTTAGAATTTGTTTTGACAATGGCACGCTGTCTTTAGATGGATCTATAGAAGATCAGCGTGTTAACAGATACTACGACCTTGCTGTAGATTAGCTCAAGGAATGGGGCGCTCTCTTCTCCAAGAATCTACTTGTTTAAATTTTTCCTGCGCCATGAGCTAACATTGAAATGTCTACTTGAGTGTATCTTTATACTCTTGGCAATAGATATGAAGAGAAGAACTTAGCTTGCCTATCTCTCATAGTAAAATATGAATTGGCATGAAAACTAGGGCTAGCTCTTTGAATCTGTATAGCTCTGCTTGAAGGATCTGATATTTGAAATGAGATTAAATGAAGAGAGGATATTAAGTAGTCTACAGAGAGGATGATTTATTTGCTACAGCAACTAATAATTGGAAAATAACAAGTTCGATGACTTTGAATAAGTTTGGTGGGTATTGGAACCACATTTGTACTTGCAGCAAGGATATTTATCTTGAAGAGGAAATTATTATGAGGACAGCATCTCGATTTAAAGCAGTTGCTCTCAATTTCAAGCACCAAATAAAAATCATACAGCTTGAGAAGTATATAAATAATAATAAAGCAAATTGCAAAATAAAACGTTTCATTTGAAACTTTTAAGCCTATCTAAAATTGAAGAAAGAAATTGCCATGAGATGAGTGGCATCCAGAATCAACTGTGTGAGAGAAGACGCTATGAGAGGTCTTATGCATATTTTACATAGCATCACGTTCCTTTTTACATAGAGGGGGAATACATTTCAAACCCCGATTCTCAATAATAATAAAATATATAAATAAAGTAAGCCTAAGAAATGCGACCTCTCTGCGCAATACAGCCTGAGAACTAAATTTTTGAGTTATACGGATTATTAGATGTAAATTTTGATCACTTCCCTGATTTTTAGAATAATAGAAAAGGTCATTCCTTCAGCTTGATGTAAGAGGATGATGATGAGCTCATTAACTATCTCTCCAATTTCTACCAGGAGTAATAAAAAGAGGATGGCTAAAAAGATAAACTAGATAAGTCAACTCTCGACGCATCTTCTATTCAAAACCCTGAAATGTAACTCCAGTAGATTAAAGTCTCTAAATTTATCTTGGAAAACTACAATGACCTAGAGATGGAACTTAAACTTCAAGTTCAAAAATAAATCATTGAAAAATTCAATGAGAACCCTCAACTCATGCTTCACTGTCAAGAATACCAAATCAGCCTCGAGTAAGAAAAGTTGGACAAGCTTTTCAAGAATAGAGAGTTAGACTAATTAAGTTTCGAACTGAAAAAGTTGAACTTTAATTAAGTACTCAACATTCACTTCCGAATGTCGAAGACATTGACAACTCTACCACACGAAGGATAAACTTTATACTATACTCTCTATCCATTTCTGAGCTCTATTTAAATTTCATAAAAGATAGGTGATGCTCAACAAGAAATTTTTAAGTAAATGATACTCACTCTTAACAGATACTTGCAAGATAATGATGTTCTGTACAACCACACTTCTTTTGGTCTTCTCGTAGAGTTTTTAACCTCTGATTCTTAGAGAAAATACTAAACTTGAACAAAACTCTGTTCTATAGAGCAATACATTAAAGAGCTTGGCTTTAATGCGATAGAGTCTGAGTTAAATTTCGTAGAACCCTAAAAATTTCTTCTGGCCTGGTTTCATAAAAAAACTTATGGATTGCTCTCAGAAATCTAAGCAGGTTCTTATTGAATTCATTTCAAAAGTATAAGTGCTTTCAGACCCTTATGTTATATTCGATGAACTACTTGAACTGCTAAGATGCAGAGACATACTCTTTTCTCTTATAAACAAGAAGGATAAAATAAAGCTTCCACTAGAGCGATGTCTGCTTATCCTTCAATCTATCAAGGACTTCTCAAAACAAGATATTGTTAATGTATTCGAATTGGATGAATAAAACTGGATGAGGGAAATCACCAAGCGTACTTCATAGAGTTCGTCAAAGAAGTTGGAAGAATGTTAGAATAGAGAAGAAAACAAAATAATATTTGAAGATGAAATCAATGAATTTGAAAATAAAAGAGAAGTGGAATTGGAAGAATTAATGCAAATATCGGAAAAAGTTGAAAATGTTTGTGATGAATACAAACACAACTAATATCAAGCAACTATTGCTGCTATAGTACTTAGTTGTTCAAACAGTACATTAGTGTCATCTTTCCCAAAAGCATCGGAAAAAAATTTGGGTAAAAAGATGATAGCTGAGTACTGGAAGTAACGAGGGAAGAAAGTCCTCATCTTGGTGCTCAACGATATATTGAAAACATAAGCGCAGCGATAACTTCTTCCACTTGGAATCAATTTAAGCATTGAAACCATAGAACATTTTTATGGATAAAAGAACACTCATGAAATTGTAATAGTAGACGAGTATGACTAGATAATCACTACACACCCATTCAAAGTCATTTAAGGAAAAGTATTTGGAATATGGGACTTGACTCTAACTCAATGTTATCTATTCAGCGCAACTTGCGATCCTGGAATTTAGAGAATCATTCAAAAAACTCTTGGATAAACAAAAATTCTCAGTTTCCAAAGTGAAGTAGAATTTGTATCAGGGATTCAACAAGACCTTGGAGGAGACATAGAAATTTTCAAAAAGCAATCAGAGAGAGTAGACAGCACTATCAGGTATATAGAAAAGCACGCGAAGCATACTCCTCTCATTATCTTTTGCGAGAAGGACACACATGACAAGTATGAAAAAATAATTCGGTAGATAGGTGTGACTAACTTCAAGAGGGGAATAACTATAGAAAACTTAGATGAAATTTAGTAATGGCATTCGGGTGTATTGATGCTCAGCCCGGAAGAAAGCTGTGGTTACAATACGAGATTCAGACAAGATGCAAAAGTAATAATCTCATGTAACATAAACTCTGAGAGTCAGTATTAATAGATGAGAGGCAGAAGCTCCAGAAAAGAGGTATCCTCCAATCAGTGTACATGGCAGTGAGCAACTAGTCGAAGAGTTAGATCATCCAAGGAATGAAGAAACTCTCGATGCAGGAACTATTCGATGTAGAGAAACTACTCGAAGTAGTTTACAAGAAAAGGAACACTAAGATACTTATAGAGGCACTCCAGCAATCGGTTGTAAATAATGATGAAATAAGATCACTCCAGCACTTGAAATAAGTGCTTGGGAAAAAGATTTCAGAAAACTTTTCTGAGTCATTCCCTTCCATCTTCGTTTAGTCATTAGAAGGGTACCAAATAATAATTAGTTCTCAAAGAAAATTTTATTTCAATTTTTTCCCAAATTTATAAATGATAAATATAGGAAGTATACGAATAGATGATAATCAAATAAATGAAAAATATGTGCTACTTTTTAAATAGTTGATCAACAGTAGTTTATTTGATTAGAATTAGATTAATTTCATTATTTTTAAATAAAAATACCTAATGACAGAATGTGTAATCCCAAATCTCTTTTACCTCTGAACTGTTTCTACGCTTCTTCATACTGGAGACAGAGAGGTAAGTAAACCTTTTCGCTTTTTATCTTATTTTGGATTTATTATAAAAGTTTAGCCATAAATATCACTAATTTTAATAAGGTAAATGATAATAATCTGATCTTATTAGGACGCTACAATGTGAAATGGGGACTGCTCGATGCTACATAAAAATCTCCTCCACGCTTTGAAAATGAGTACAAGGGTGCAAACTTTATTAAAGCGGAGAATGAATGCCTCTGAAATATAGTAAGACATTTGTTCAGGAGTTAATGATCAACTTAGGGCCAAAAGGAAAGCTGTGTTGAAAGATAAAACACTAGCAGATGGTTACAGTGTCAAACAACAATTGCTTAAACTATTCAAAAAACAAAATATAAACCTGAAGAAATAAGTTTCAAAAGGAGTTCAGCTTCAAATAGCTCACATAATTCAATTTGTATTTATTTACGTCAACGATCATCTATTCGTATACTTCCTATATTAAAATGTCTTTCCCTATGCTCATAAAGGTATATTACTTGGCATTGGCTGCTGGCAAATGCTCGAGGGAAGAATAGCGTTTATCAGCCATTATATAGAAAATGGATATTTTTGCTCTGAAATGATAATTTTATTTTATTTATTTTTTTACTCTAATTATCTATGGTGCATGCATTTTATTGAGATTTAAATAATGAGAATTCAGATGAGAATAGGACATAAACAATGCCATTTGCATATTATATAGGCATCTCAATAATGTTGAGGAGTTTATGCTTGAAGATACATTTTTAGACTTCGAG